>QFDD01000562.1:0-36236 GCA_006871305.1 Vachellia collinsii
GCACGCTATCATTCATGTCCAGAAAAGGATTAGGAATCATAGGGACACTACTTGGTGAAACACCTAGTTTTCCAGTTTCCTTCAGTAAGTCAAGAATGTATTTTCTCTGAGATAAGAGAATACCCTTCTTATTTCTCATAACCTCGATCCCGAGAAAGTACTTCAGTGTTCCCAAATCTTTTGTTTGAAAATGAGAACTAAGAAAGGTTTTGAGCAATGAAATTCCTGACACATTACTTCCTGTAATAACAATATCATCAACGTAGACAACCAGAAGAATCAACCTCTCAGTAGTGTGCTAATAGAATATAGAATGATCACACTTGCTTTGGCTTAGGCCAAACTTCTGTACCACAGAACTGAATCTGTCAAACCAAGCACGAGGACTCTGTTTCAAACCATATAAGGACTTCTGAAGGTAACATACCTTGCCTTTCTCCCCCTGAGCAACAAACCCAGGTGGTTGCTCCATATAAACTTCTTCAAGAAGATCACCGTTCAAAAAAGCATTCTTCACATCTAGTTGATGTAAATCCCAGCCATAAGACGCGGCCATAGAAATGAACAGTCGTACAGACGACAACTTGGCCACGGGAGAAAAAGTTTCTGAATAATCAACGCCATATGTCTGAGCATAGCCTTTAGCAACTAAGCGAGCCTTGAGACGCTCCAGAGTCCCATCAGCTTTGGTTTTAATCACAAACACCCACTTACACCCAATTGCCTTCTTGCCAGGAGGCAGATCAATTAAATGCCAAGTGCCAGCCATTTCCAGGGCCGTCATCTCTTCTTCCATCGCTGCACGCCAACCAGGGTGGGCTAGAGCTTGAGATAAGGAAGTAAAGATAGCAATAGAATCTAGGGTGGTAACCAAGGAGTAGGATGGAGAAGACAAATTATCGTAAGATACAAAATTAGAGATAGGATAAGTACAGGTCCTCCTACCTTTGCGTAAG
Organism: Vachellia collinsii; assembly: GCA_006871305.1. Lineage (NCBI taxonomy): Eukaryota > Viridiplantae > Streptophyta > Magnoliopsida > Fabales > Fabaceae > Vachellia > Vachellia collinsii. Next base: position 957 of record QFDD01000562.1, read on the forward strand.
GCGATAGGTAAGTCATCAGAAAGATCAGAAGAGTCATAAGAAACTGGATTGTCAGAATTATCTAAAGCTTCAGATGTGTTTATGGATATGGGAATATCAGGATTGTCAGTAGGAATGGAGGATGTATCTTTCACAGTTTCAGGTACATGAGTAGGCAGGGGTGCAACTGGAACAGGATCAAAGGACGAAGTAGTCACTGGAAGAGGGTTATGAACCGTAGAATGAACATTCCGTTCGCTAAGCCGTTTCTGATAATAATGATGGATAGGGGGAACTGGTCGAGACACCTGTACCGGATCAGAGACTTGCACTGGTGATTCATGAACCTCGTACACCAAGACACTATCAAGATCAGGATTGGACTCAGAGGACAACGATGGGGTAGAATAGAATGGAGTGGACTCATGAAAAGTAACATCAGTAGACACAAGATACCGACGTAAATCAGGAGAATAACACCGATAACCCTTCTAAAATTGAGAATAACCAAGAAAGATACATTTTAGAGACTTGGGATCAAGTTTGGTAACCGTGGGCCGAACATCTCAAACAAAACAGACACAACCAAAAATCTTAGGGTCAATAGGAAATAGTGGAGCTGAGGGAAACAGAGTTGTATAGGGTGTAGCTCCACTAAGGATGGGAGTGGGCATACGATTAATGAGGAAACAGGCAGTAGACACAGCATCAGGCCAAAAGGACTTAGGAACGGTCATTTGAAACATGAGAGCCCGAGCAATTTCTAATAAGTGCCGATTCTTTCTTTCAGCAACACCATTTTGTGCTGGTGTATCTGGACAAGAAGTTTGATGAATTATGCCATTTTGTTGCATATACGTTTGAAACCGATGAGAAAGGTATTCTTTGGCATTATCACTTCGTAAGATTTTGACAGAAACACCAAACTGATTTTTAATTTCAGCACAATAATTGCAAAAGATCGAAAACAATTCAGAACGGTTCTTCATTAGATAAAGCCAAGTAAGTCTGGAAGAATCATCAACAAATGTAACAAAATACTGAAAAACCTGATTTGGACGAAACATGACACGGACCCCAAACATCAGAATGAACTAAATCAAAAGGGGACGCAACCCGTTTATTGACGCGAGGTGTCAGATGAACTCTATGATGTTTAGCAAACTGACACGATTCACACTCTAAAGATGACAGACTCGAAAACTGAGGAAACATTTTCTTCAAAGACGATAAGGACATATGACCAAAACGACAATGAAAGTCAAATGCAGAAGAACCACCAGCACAAGCAACCGAACGCGGGACATGCTCCTCGAGAAAGTAATGTCCACCAGATTCATAACCCCTACCAATAATATGCTTCGTCGTGAGATCCTGTATTAAACAATGATCAGGAAAAAATGAGATGAAGCAATTGAGTTTCCGAGTCAGTTTACTGGGGGATATTAGATTAAACACAAGATCAGGAACATTCAAAACTAAAGACAGAGAAAGGGATGGAGTAACATTGACAGTGCCAGATCCAAGGATACGAGAAGGGGAGCCATTAGCAATAGTTATGGATGAAGGGTTGGCAAGCGGTGCATACGTGGAGAATAAATGAAAGTTACCTATCATGTGGTCAGTGGCACCGGAATCAATGATCCACCTCGTAGTAGAAGGTGTTGAGTTACCTGTGATGAGGGCACTAGGAGAAGGATCTTCAGAACCATTAGTAGATTGCACCACATTAGCAGATCCGTCACTACGGTTCTTATTCTGTAATTTGCGACAATTCCTCTTGATATGACCTGGTTCTTTACAATAATTGCAATAAAATGTTCCACCAGAATTATAATTTTGAGAACCAGAATTCTGATGCCCACTTCCCTGTCTAGGAGTATTATATTTATCAAAAGAGCCTTTACCAGCAAGAGCACTGGGAGTGGCAATAGAGGAAGGCTCTCCTTCAGCACGCAAAATACGAGAATATACCTCTTCAAGTGATGGAAGTTCAGAACTGGACAAAATTTAAGACCGAACTGTCTCATAAGAAGAATATAGAGCATTAAGAAAACTGATAATGCCCAGTTTCTCCTGATTTGCCGCCCGAACGTTACGATCAGCATCAACTGACATTAACATCTTCATCTCTTCAAACATCTGGGTGAACTCAACAAAAAAATCTTGGAGAGATCGTCCATTCTGTTTCCGGTTAATGCCTGTACAAACTTCATAAAGACGATTAATATTACCTTTTCCCGAAAATAGAACCTTAAGTTGATCAAGAACCTCTTTTACAGTCTCACAATGGCGAACAGATGCCCAGACTTGAACCTCAATGGAGTTCTGGATCTGCAGAAAAAGTCGGGAATCTGCCCTTTCCCAAGCCATATTAGGATCGTCTTTAGGACGAGGTTTATTCATATGATCTTCCTTCTCAATACTCAGCAAGTATTTTCTGATTGTTTAACTCCAATCATGATAATTCTTCCAGTTCAATTTATGCTCAGTAATTTTGTTCATAACAGGCATAATCTCAGCATTAATCTTAGGCTTAGAATCTCCCATAATAAAGCAACCAAATAAACAGCCCCAAAAAATCTGAATAATCAAGGAGGTTGCAAAATATTCTTGAATAAAAAGAATAAAAAAAAAAGGGAATCAGACCCGGACAGGAAAATATAATCTGGACAGGAAATACCCAAACAACAAACGGTGGAATTATTGGACACCACCACCAGAGCTTGGCCGGAATTTGTCAGACGAACACAACGCCGGAAAGCGTCTCAAATGGGTCTCTCACGTGCTGTCGGAGTGTGGCTGGTACGTCGGCGCGTGAACACCACGCGCCGCCTTATGGACGTCGGAATCTGATCGGACCACCTGGGTTAGGCCGATCGGAGCACGGGGAAGCTTCCTGGGTGGCGCGTGTTACGAGATCTGGACCTGGGTAGATCGTTCACACTCTCTCTCTCTCTCTCTTTATGTACTGTATACTCTCTCCCTCTTTCTCCAGGAAGTCAAAAAAGCAAATCTAGAACCCTAAAAGCTAAGAGGCTCTGATACCATGTAAGACAAATTGAGAGAAAAGTATATTTCCATTGATTCACTGACTAGGTTTATATACAAGAGAATAAGAGAATAAGCAGACGCGTAGAATTAATTACAGACGCGTAAAATCAAAACTAATTAAAACTAATTAATACAGGAATATCTCTTAATCTAATATTTCTTAAACTAACACATATTAAAGCAGCCATAAAAATGTTTAAAGAGTATTTATACAACTGTTTCGAATGTTGGTTTTAAAACATGTTAATGGCACTTGAAGATTATCGTTTTGTGTATTAAATGATAGCTTAAATGCTCCGACATTTATATTTAAATTTAAAGGTAATAAATCCGCAATTTTCAAGTAGGCTCTTTGTGTATAAATTAATTTTGGATTCTTCAAAATAGTTTTGACAAGAGTGCCCATTCCACTTTTTAACACGTCCACAAGTATAGGGGAAAATCGTCCTATTTGTCTCCAGTGGCCCTTCATTATACCCGAGTTCACTCCTCCTCTTGACTTATTTACTAATTCAAGATAACATTTATTGTATATTCATTTAGATCTCCACAATCCCAAATAATTGGGACTCTTCCTTTGACACACCTATACACAATATTTACAACAAGTATAACATGAGAAATATGACAATAAACAATAGTGAGAGCCTTATTTATCACCCCCATTTAAACATCAGAAAACGAAGCACCGCATATATACTGTCATTTTACGTACATTTTACTCCTAAGATGTGCCAACATTAAAACTTCCAATGGCATCAGACATATACCTGTTTCAGCACCTAGATGTTTTTGCATACTGGAATTGACATAACCTCATCGTCCCCTCAGATTTGTTTTCCCTTATTGACTAGTTCTCTCTTGTATGTTTTTTCAATATAATAGTCCAAACGAACCAAAATAAAATAAACAGTAAGATATTCGTAAACTAAATTCAGTTTGAACTAAAAGGAAGAAATAATAACATTCCAAATAAGATGGCGATAGCAGAACGAAAATGGAAAAGCTGCTTAAATTCCCTTTGGACAAGTTTCCTCCTGCTTGTATGCCTCTTCAGTTTATCAGACGAAATGGATACTTTAACACTGCCTTTCTGCAACCATATCTTCTACGAAGCCAAAACCAAATAAACGACAGCATAGAACATTGATAGAGACCGAAAACAAGATTGGAGAAATGAGAATATCAGCAGAGTCATTTTCAATTACATATTTATTGTCGAGAGTCTTCGATTTGTGATCTGCGAGGGCTGTAGGCTGCCGAGATATCTCTCAGAAACAAAATGGTCTTTAAGAAAAACTTGTCCCCTGCAATGATAGAAACTTGGTAAACAGGCGCATTCCGTAGGGGATTGAAAGAGAAAGGCCAGCTGACAGAGTCTTCGATTGACAGAAAAGGAATTTCTCTCAAGTTTTGGTGATGATCATGTTGGAATATTTTTAAAATAAAAATTTGATTTTTTCAAAAGATTATGTCCTTACAACGTATTAAGTTTATTTGAAGGAATATATTTTTATAAACTAACGAATTTAATTGAAAGGTTGTGTAAGGGATTATAATTCTAAAGTCATATATATCCATACATACTATAAAGATATAACTCTTTATGAAAAAATTATTATGGTTGCGATTTTTTTATTGAAATGGTATGATTGTGATTTTTAATTAAAAAGATATTGCTTCAAAAGGTACCACTTTAAAACATCTCTCTATACTCTATAAATATCCTCCCTGTCTCTCCATTTGGACACACAATTTTTATATACAACAAGATTAAAATCATTGTCTTTCTCTTTAAGTGCATACATAGATAAAGTTAAACCATCATTTTGTAAAAGCATTTGTCGTCTTGACTTGAGTGTTGAAAGTACAATCTATACTCAAGAGTTTATTGTATAATGTAGAAAATTCACTAATTAACCTAACGTACACTCTATAATGTAGGAATAAATAGAGACGAATTAAGTTTAAAGGAAAGTGCTTAAAGAATGATTTTGATAACCGACCAAAACGGCCAAAGACCGCTCCACTTCAGACCACGCTGGCGCCATATACTGCATGCGTGCCTGCATGCTTGTATGCACGTCCGTCCGCATGTACAAATTATAATCGTGGATTAAAAAGTATATCTGGTGATGATGATAGATTGATAATGGTAAAAATAACACTTCTTGTTTTATATCCCATATTTAAAAAAATATTTATTTTTTTAAATTTACATTAAATTTTAATTTGATCCATTAAGTTTTAAAATTGTAGTTTTAATTCTTTAACCTTAACAGTAATAGTTTCATCTAATGAAAAATGTCAACTCTATAAATTTAAACGGTGATTATATAATTAAATGCTAATAAAATATGTTTAAATTTTAGTTTTTTATGTAATTATTTTTATATTTGAAAATTTAAGCATATTATATCATCATTTAATTGTAAAAATTATCATTTTGATTTGTTGAATTAGCATTTTTTGTAAAAAAAAAAACCAACAGTGTTAAAATTTTAGAATTACTAAGAGATTAAATTAAAATTTAATATAAATTTAGAGCATCAACCGATGCCTTTAGCCATTTTGGAGTTAAGGAAGCATAAGCGGACGCATGTCGTCACCCCCCTTTGGTTAATATGCCTGTCAATCCAAGAAGATCATTTTTTTAATGGTCTTTATTATGAGGTTTTTCATTTGCTTTTTTATGTTAATATTTATTAACTGATGAAACAATTTTTTAATCAATTTATTATTCTCTATTTAATGAATTATACAAAACATAATTGAAATTCAAAAGCATTAACTAATCTTAATTAAATTCACATTTAATATTTGTGCAATTAGTAGTAGTTGAGGAATTACTGGCCACCTCACAGGCATCATCTCATTTACCATTAGATCATTTGAAGAGGAAGACTATAAACCTGAGGTTACAGTTTTATAAAATAATGATATACTATAAGTAATATATTAAAGTGGGTAATTTACTCTTATATTAAGAAGAGTGATAAATCTCATTCGGAAGCTAGAAGTTAACATAATAACAATATTATATTAGTGTTAAGAACCTGTATATTTAATCCGTATTTATTTAAAACCACATAAGATGATACGACTTGAGCGGGAAAAAAGTGAATGCCTCAATATATAAAATAAAAAGATTATTGGCTTGGGTACAAAACTCACATAAATTTGTAAGTTTAAGGTTCTATGTACTGGAATAATCGCTGCCTGCAATGTCATGCTAGTTGAAAATTTACAAATTCAAGTGAAAAATATTCAACGACACAAGCTGTCACAAAAAAAGATTATGCCTCTACAGAATGATAGCTAAGCGATTTTCAAAATAAATTATGAGATCTACAGAGTGAAACAATGTTTTTGTGATTTTCTCTATACGTGGATAAAAGCTATATCAAGGTTTCCTCACAACGAAAGCCCAATAAATAGAAGGGGAAAAAATATATGTAACAGAAAGTACATTAGGCAGCATGTATATGTCAATGGATCCTAAAAATATGTGCCAATAGCCTTCGAAATATTGCTTTAGCCACAGACGAAGAGAGCAGTACGATCAACCACTCAATTTCATGGACGCAAATGCCGAAGCCAGATCCATGGCCTCATTTATGTGTGACGCATCCACACCCTGAAACATGACAAAAATATTCCACAACTCAGACGGAGGGAGAAAAAAAGCAAGCAGTAACATGCACAATCTGGCCCTCATTTGAACTGATAAACTTTAGCTTTGTTTGGATTAGTTTTTGAAAAGTGATTGTACACACAATTTGAGGTAAGTATGTGAAAGTAATTTTGTTTTAATTTATGTGAAAGTAATTTTGTTTTAATTTATGTGAAAGTGATTCTAAAGGGTTAACAAACAATCTAAAACTTGTACAAATTTAGTCCTTCATTTTTCCTATGTTTTGGAGAAAACCTAGTTGCTGATATGCCGCCAAGTTTTCAACAAAACAAAAGTATGGGGAGACACATGCCAATAACTTGCAGCAATACTCCAATGCCGATAAGATAAGCAACTTAACAGTTTAAATAACATACAAACGTCTTAACACTATAATGTGTCACCATCAAAAACATTGGAAATTTCAAGATATGCATACAAGGGGGACTCAACCAAGTGACCCGGTCAGGATGGCTTATTAAAGTGACGAGCTCCTCTAACTATTTAAATTTAAATCGTTCAGATATGATTTTTTTTAAACTAACAATTCTGTAATAAAAAAAATCATTATTTGAAAATATGATAGTTAAGAGATTAATTTTATTTTATATTTCATATTCATTTAAATAAGTTTTTCATAAAAATAAAAAAAATCATATATCGACTATTTAAATCTAATGGGTTGGGAATTGGTTAGGGTGTTTATCAAAAGTGATGAGCTCCCCTAACTCATTAGATCTAGACCCTCCAAATTTGACTCTGGATGGTCCAAATCTGATGTTTTTTAAACTAACAATTTTTTTATTAAAAAAATTATTTGAAAATATAATAGTTCAAAAATTAATTTTATTTTAGATTTTATACCCATTAAAATAAGTTTTTTCATAAAAAAAAAAAAAATCATATCTGAACCATTCAAATGAGATCTAAACGGTCTTTAGATCTAATGGATTAGAGGAACTCATCACTTTTAATAAATACTCTAACCAATTTCGGTCGAGTTGGAGGACCTCATTACTTTGATGAGCATTCTAATCAGATTCCTCATTCAAGAGGGGGATGGAAGACAACCACTCCCAAACTTACGGGGTAATTTCAGAATATGTATATAATTACGATAAAATATGTACATAATTAGCATTGATTGTAATTATTCATAGACTACCAATCAAGGAATTACTCGTCTAGGCAATTGCAATTATTAGCAGCTCCATCCCAAGTGAATAAATACCCTGTAAGTCCTCGTTTCAATGCATCAGAAAATTTTCCCAGACATTTATTGTCATCTTTGTTCAATTCTAACATTATCAAGTCTTACTACGCAATCACGCATAAAAATGTATTTCTAAAGCCTATATCCTACTATTTTCAATCCTGTACATCTAGGCAGACAATTGTTTCGATTCCAGGCACTTACCTGAATGTATTGCATAAATCACCAGAGACAAACCAAACGTGATATCCAAAAAATGCAAGCACTGACAATTGTGTAAATACCTATATGAACAGTGAGTAATACTAACCTGCCCTGTTGCCAGGCCACCTTTTCCTTTGCCACACCTTCCTTTTAAAGGTTCCAAAGCATTGCGCAGCCAATCTGAAACATCCAGCTTGGCTTTATTTCCTTTCTCCGGTACCCCAGCACAAACCACAGCTTTGTTTGTAGTTTCATCAATGCTAAAAACCATCACAGATAAATCCTGTGGATCAACCAGCATCGCCACAACTCAGAAATTTAAGTTGTCATAAAATCTAATTGAAAGGGGTGAATAGAATAATTGATGAAGCAAAAGCATACATATGATGACATATACTGATATATAAGTCCCAACAGAATATGCATTAACACAACTTAATTGTTAAATACAATCCTAGAGCCCCAATTAGATTGATTGTATGTTGTATATTTTAGATATTGGAAATAACCTTCTCCATGACTTTCATAACTGCCTCTCGAATTGCAACTACATCCAGACCAACATCAACACGAGAAATGCAAAAAGATTTTCCATCTGAGGCAGCAAGTTCAGCCTTCTCAGTCGTCAGCTTTACAGCTTTCCGTTTGTTTTCTTCAGCAATCTGCTTTTGTGCTTTCCTTACTTGATCCTATAAACAGGTTATTACATGCAAATTAGGAGAAGTTCACACAAGAAGAGATAAGGGGATATCAACAAGAAACAAATTACCCAAGTGGAAAAGGAAAGAAAGCATGAAGCCCAAAAATTCAGACCTGAAGTCGGGCAATCTTGGTCTTGATATCAGCTTTATTAGCAGCAGGTATTGATATCGATTCAACACGGTTCTTCAGATAAGAAACTTTCTGTACAGAGATAAATAAACTCAACTAAGTGCTAGGGGCAAAAATGCATTAACATCTAGGGACAGGAGCAGAACAAAAAGATCAATATTCAACAGAATTTATATGAAATCTGCATGGTAAGCATAATGTGCTTCACTAGTTTTGATGAGGCCCTCACAAGCGGTTGAAGACAGTTATTACTTTTATCTCTTACGAATTAAAGGGTTAGAGGAAGACCCAAAAGGATACTCAATAAGGTTATTGAACTAGACCTCTTAGTTAATAATTTATCCGAAGATTTTGTTTTTGATTGAGATCAACAGTCTTATGTAATCTATGTAGTCGACCTCACCTAGTGGGACAATGCTTTGTTATCGCTGTATCTCTTAAGGATAAACGTACCCTTCTATTTGCAATATTTTAAGTATACTCCCTCTATTTTTGAAGACATTTTCACAAAATATCAAAAAAAAAAAATTAATGTTATTAAAAGAGGATAAATGCTCCTTCATAGGAGCTAAAACTTTGTACCATCAAGAATATTACATCTTGCAAGGGAAAAAATAACAATTTTTATGATTAAAAATATGTCCCTTAGTAAGCTAAAATATTTGAATCTATAAAAAAGCCCAACCTCTTCTAGTGCACTTCCTTCTGTCGTAGCTGCATCATCTACCTCCCGCTCAAGTTCACTAGCCAATTTCATAGCGTCATGTGCATAACCAGTAGTGACAGCTGTTATCCTGCGTGTTCCTTTTGCAATTCCCTCCTCAGATAGAAGTGCAAAAGCTTTAGCCTCTCGAGTGTTTGATATATGGGTCCCTATATCAAGTAAAATGAAATGCTAAGAGAAATTCAGAAAGCTTTTAAAGAAGCTATGTGCTATGATATTAACCTCCGCATAATTCTGCTGACATAGATAACCATTTTTCATTCTCTGGATCAGCTAAGAGATCCTCAACTTTTTGACCAATTGCTACAACTCTAACTGGGTCAGGGTAGACCTGCATCCAAACAAGAATATTTAACAGTGACCTTTGCATGACAAGAATGGGTGGATGTATTTACTACTTACTTCTCCAAAAACAGCTCGTAACCCATTGATACGCTTGGCCTCAGTGAGAGTTGCCTCTTTTGAATATACATCTAATTCAGCTTTTATTTGCTCATTCACAATTGATTCAATTTTTCTCAACTTGTCAGCTTCAACTGGCTTGCCTGTTAAAATTTCACTTTACTTTCACTCAAAAGAAAAATTCACTTTACCAGTAACTCTGCATTCAAGTAATTCAAACAGCCCAACTGAACAAAACTTACCATGAGAAAAATCAAATCGCAATTTTTCAGGCAGAACAATAGATCCTTTTTGGTCAACATGATCACCAAGTACTTCCTGCATTCATATAATAAGAAATCTCAAGAATGGCAAACACAACTAATTAGAGAAAATTCATAAAGCTTGATGGGATGGCACCATACCCTAAGAGCAAAGTTCAACATGTGTGTGCAGGTATGGTTAGGGGCTATAAGGGCACGCCTCTCATAGTCAACCTGCAGAAGTTACTAGATAAATTAACAACATAAAGGAGAATTTAAAATAAAGACAAAAAAATAACAGCGAAGGACAGGTTTTACCTTGCACACCACTTTGTCACCCACCGAGATTCTGCCAGTCACTCCCAAAAAAGAACCAATGTGTAGAACAAAACCTCCATAAACTTGCACATTACTAACTTGAAATTTGGCAAGCGGACCCTCAAGTGATCCAGTATCAAAGATCTAGGGGAGGGGAAAAAACAAACCAATCAAATGCACTTGACTAACAAAGACCACAACATATTGAAAGAGAGCACAACTGATGGAGTGAATAATAAGTCACAACATTTTCCCCTAGCAAAATTGTAAAGATTTGATTACGGAACAAAAATTAAAATTTAGATGCAAATTTTATGTGAAATTGGATCATAAAATAATGCTTCGAGAAAATGAAACTCATTTTATTAGAATAGCCCCCACTAAGCAAACTTTATCCTTTCTGGTCAACCTTAGTCAAGCTTAGATTCAAGTCAAACAGCCAGGATTTTTGTATTTAGCCATTTAGGATTGTATTTCAATGACATAGTCCACTACCCACGCCTAGAAGCATGGATGTTTGCTTGATAATGTCCTAGAGATAGGATATAGCAAAAGCTCTAATTTGTGCTTATAAAATATTGGGATGACAAAAAATCAAATTGCATTTTATTGCATACATTCACTTCAAATTCCGTTTCTTTAATTCACTGACATTTTATTTTATTCGTAATATTGATAGAGCCTAATAGCATCACATGAATCCATATAGCCAATCACACTTAAAAGGATAAAACTTCTTGTTGTATATTTTTACCATACAACATCATGCAGATTGAAATTTGTCTTATAGAGTAACTTATATAGCAGTAATTCAATTATTTTCTATCAAGAACAGTTACCCATATTGCCAGTACTTAATTTAGAATTGCAATCTTTTAATAATCAAATCTACATTTTTTACCACAATGAGTACGTCTATAAATAGTCCGCTTTATCTCATTTGGCATGCTTTAACTTCTATTTCTTGTACAAGTAAAACTTAAAAGCTGTTTTTGGGTTTCCCTTGATACAATATTAACAAGTTCTGACAAGACCTTGACTACAATTAAGTAATCCTCTCACTTTCTAGACTATTATATTCAATTTATTTAACGTATTAATCATCTATCAATCAGCAAAACGACAAAAAGATTAATAACAGAGAGGGAACTACACAGAAGTCCCAAACATCAAATTTCAACGATCAATGGAATGTTTTACAAACTTTAACTAGTAGCAACATTTTTTGTTGTATAAAGTATTAACCATGTCAATCGAAACTAAGCATAATATCCTGTCATTTCTATAACCAAATTATTTCTTTTAGCTAAACATTTAATAATTAACAGAACAAGTTTAAGAATATTTTCATTTTAATACCTGACCACCTTGCTCAGCATAAAAGCTTGTAGATTCCAGAACAATACCAACATCACCACTGGTGTCAACGGCATCTAAGAACTCAGAACCTGTATATATTGCTCTCACCACACTCACATGATCCTAAAAGAACAGCATGTGGGGAAAAATTCTTAGTTTTATTCTAAAAAATTGTCAAGTACATAATTAGCAAGAAAGTGGATAGAATAAAACAAGCTATACAACCACTGAAATGATAACCAGTTATTAACTCTTCATTCTATATATGTCTCAATATGTGTGTCCTCCAAGAAAAATCTCATCCCCACCTTTCTTCCTACATCTGCTTGCATAATTCTTCATAGAATTTCTTATAAAAAGAGTTGCTCTACTTTGTGCTTTATTTTTTTCTTGAAAAAAAAAAATCCAACGGACAGTGGAAGACAAGAAACAAAAAACTTACCTTGAACCAAACAAACTTGAAGCTATCATCAGTTGGAGAAATGTCCCTTTTGTGCAATGCTGAAGTAGCATCAGCATCCATGACAATGACGCCACCAGCTTGCTGCCACATAAAAATACATTATTTGCTTGGGAGGGAATTAGAATAAATCAGAAAAAACATTAGTTAAAATTTATTTTCACCCTTTATTAGTTTATTTCGTGCCTTCAAGCATGAAAAATTTATTTCAATTTTCAGAAGGCTAAGAAAAATTCAAAAGACGATAATAAAAGCACAATACCTTTGTTTGAGCATTTCGTGATCTCTCTCTTGCTTCTTCCATGGCAAGATTGAAACCCTCAACATCAACAAGTAAACCCTTTTCCTCCGCCATCAGCTGATAAAGAGAAAAATTAAATAGAGTGAGTAATTTACAAATGGTTTAAAGTGCAAGAATTTCAGACAGTAAACAGCAAAAGCAATCTATCAACCTGAGTGAGATCCAAGGGGAACCCATATGTATCCCACAAGATAAAGGCTTCCTGCAATCAAGAGGCATAAATGGATGAGAGATCACCATGAGACATTCTGCAAAATGACAAGGGTAATATTTTCAATTGAATCACAATTTAAACACCAGGAAATCAAAATTTCGATGAAGCCTATTTCTCTCATAGGAAAATATCACCAATTTTGAAACTCAGGCAGTATTCGGAGTTACTTTGTCAACAAACAAATTAAATTTACATTTAGACAATCTTGAACAATAAACAAGAAACAAAAAATTCCACTGCTCTTATAAGTCTCTAGAAAAGAACAGAACATTCGTTGAATATGCAACTGAGCAGAAATCAGGGACAGGTATGACTGCAACAACTTGTTAAGATTGGCATTGAGGCATCAAGTCATCAACATAAGTTACACTAAGTGCATGAATCTTAATTTTTCAAGACGATAGGCATCTTTCAAGTAAATGACCTTTACAAGTCTACTGCCCAATTGTTAATTTGGCAAAAATCACAGAAGGGTCCATATGCAAGACTAGTTGACACCAGCATGGGGGAACAAGTTCATATCAAGTCATCAACATCAACTATTCGACCCATGTGGGTCTGAACTCTGTTATAGGTGAACAAGGATTCGTTAATCACCTTAACAAGAACAGTAAATATGATATAGCATCACAAAGTAGCAAACAAAAAATAAAGGCCTAGAAAATATAGTTTTCAATCTTAACATGCGTGCGTAATAAAAAAGTTACACCACATCTGGCCACATTAATGTCTCTTCCAGATACAAAAATGCACCTAATTTTAAGAAAGAGTGTCTCACACGTTCTCATAGTTATCCGAATATGTATATTCCAACCAGGAGAAGACATAGGTGCTTAACCATATGTGCTAAATATGCTCCAGTCCAATTAAATTAGAACAAGTGGATTTTAAAGTGTTAATGATATTAATAGTAAGAGTTTGTTATATGATAAATAACATATTAAAAAATCCACAGGTCTTGATTTGACCGGAAACAAGCACATTAAATACACAAGGCCAAGTACATCAGTATTTCCTTCCAACAATGGTGTCAAATATTATAAGTGTGACCACAATAAGAAAGAAGACTTTACTTGCCTGCCCACTCAATACTTTTCCCTGAACATGTCGAACAGCCATCTCAAATTTCTCAATCCCCTGAAGAGGCAAAACATGTAGTCAGATTCTCTCTTGGACTTAGCCATACAACAAAAACAACAAAATACAGGAAAATCTATCAGCAACACCGTAACTCCTCAAGTTCAGAAGAAACAAAAACATGGCCATCATGCTAACACTTTGAGTTCATACATACTAAATCTTACCTTAATTAAGGTTCTCCCAAAACTTTCCTCCTCCTCCTTGATGACATCCTTGATAAGCACTTCATGTTGTTTTAGCTCAGGAAAAACATCGCTCATTACATTCACCACAATACTTACAAGCCTGTAATTAACAAAATTGACGACAAGAAAAACTTAAAGACCATGGCTTAATAGCTTGTTTTAAACCAGTAGGTCAACTCTATGGCTCCTGGCACTAAGCCAATTGTATAGCATTGCAACTTTCTGACAGCTCCAATATAGATATTGTCGGAGATCACCATTAAATCCAATATAAATCAGATAAATAAGGACATTCAATGTGTAGGAACATTGACACAGGATTTGATAATTATTAGGGTGAGAATCAGATCAAATCTGGAAAAATATTCCAGATTTGGAACTCATTACCACAGATAAATTAACCATTAATTCCAAGAGTATCTGCAACAGCCAGTTTCCCTTCTTTGCAACTTTTAACTTCTATTATGTCTTCCATTCTACTTCTCACTTGGCCGTTTTAATCATCAGCATTTATGTATTTCATTTCTTTCTTTTTAAAGTATGACCTACGCATCTCTCAAGCTCTTCACTTATATCAGATTTGTTCCTTCAATCTGTACTAAGCAGTTTACTCAGAACAATAAAATCATTCCAATAAGGCAAAATAGCCTTAATTCGAATTATTCAACAAGGGCTAACACTGCAAATTTACTTGACCAATCCTTGGACAAATACAACAAACCTTGGACATATTGAATAATAATTTATTTTTTATTAACAATATTAAAATCAATGGCATCCTCCTTTTCCTGTATTTTTGTTATGATTGATGAACAAATGGAATACTTGTATGACAAAGATGAGATAATCATTGTGATGATCTTGCATTTGATGAAGAGGAGAAACTAGTTTAGATGTCTCCAAATAAAGCTTAGCTTCAGCAATTTTGTACAACAGTAATTTATTTTGCAATAAATGCAATTGCAATTCATGGATGATTATATTGTTATGAGGCAATACTTTTTAATGAGCTTGATTCTGAGAGTTAATCAATATCAATCAAATGGAAATTTTTAAAGTGCAGTGTTCTTATGTAACTTTGTTTAGCACCACAAGCTATGTGCCACAGCAGTTTGGAACCCCTAGTCCCACAAGTGCACATCATGATGTTAAAAAACATGTCAAGAACAATGCATCTATTTACAAAATCAACTTGTAAAGTAAACCCAACATTAACCCTACTAGCTGATTTCTTTTACTTAGAAATAGTACTCAACAAGTAAACCAAAGTATTTAACATTTCATAGGACTAGACTAGATGCTAGAGAGTGAGATAGGGATCATATCAAGAAACTCATTGATAAAACACTGAAACAAAGCCCCAAAAAGAAAATTATACCTACCCATTGAAAAACCCATCTTTAGCTTTTAAAACTTCTCGTCCATACCGAACAGCTCGACGGAGTATACGCCTAAGGACATACTCACGACCCTCATTCCCTTCAAAACAAGTAAACAAACATGAAACAATTAAGGAAGTATGTTCTAATTCTAACATAAGGGAATACAAGTGATGTAGAAATTTAGACTATAAAAGGAGAGGACAAGAGAGGGAGGAATTAGATAGTGTTTTCTTGTACTTCAAAATCAAATTACAGCAAAAATATTAAATCTCTTGCAAGTCCTAATACAAATATTATGCCTATGTTATGATAAGGTGCAAAGGGCAAAATGCAGAACATAGATGACTACAGATTCTTTTTTATTATTTAGGAAAACACATTGCATAAAGATACCCAATGTACAATATCATACCAGGGCGAGATCCATCAGCAATGGCAAATGACAGAGTTCTGATGTGATCTGCAACAACCCTGTATGCCATGTCAACTTTATCAACATCATCAGGTCCAACTTTTCCAGAATACGGATGAGCACCGGTTGCCTGCATAGTGTTGCATTATATCCTCTGTCAGGCTAGAAAGTGAACTGACATATGGGACACTATCTTCAATTTCAAAAACCTTAAATCAGAGAAGTCATAAGAACCACCACCATCACACCTGTTGAATGACATCAAAGATGGGCAAGAAGACATCTGTGTCATAATTACTCATTTTATTCTGAAGTACAGACGTCAGTCTTTCAAATCCCAGGCCTGTATCAACATGTTTGGCTGGCAGAGGTTTAAGAGACCCATCAGCCTCCCTATTGAACTGTTAGGAAAATAAGAAGACCAGAAAAAGCTTAGTAAGCATTTCACCCAAAGGCAAGTTAGATATTCGGATGAAAGAAATAGGTTTGCATCTTGTGGTGCACTCTGACCAGATCATCAAATTTATAAATGGGAATGACTCAAGATATCAGTAAGACAGTCAGCATCATACCTGAATAAACACAAGATTCCATATCT
Source organism: Vachellia collinsii (assembly GCA_006871305.1). Taxonomy (NCBI): domain Eukaryota; kingdom Viridiplantae; phylum Streptophyta; class Magnoliopsida; order Fabales; family Fabaceae; genus Vachellia; species Vachellia collinsii. The sequence continues at coordinate 17,648 of QFDD01000562.1, forward strand.
CAATGCATGTAGGGTCATCATTATTGACCAAGGATGCAGCATCACGGTTACCAATTCTATCATAATGTATCTCAGTGCAAGGTCCACAAGGACCAGTATCACCCATCTCCCAGAAATTGTCCTACTCAGAGACTTAAATCCAGTTAGATATGAAGACCACAAGTTATACTTTCAATATTGGAAGGTTAGCTAATGTCTGGTCAAAGTATTTGATACTTACATGTTAAAAAATTGAATTTAATAAAAGCATCATTATTGTTACAAATCCAAAATCCACACTGCACTTACAGGCTAACTTCAATTGCGGAGAACATAAAAATCACTTGATCGGATAATAACAAAGTTTAAAAACATAAAACAAAAACATACTTTAGTACCAAAAGGAAGAACATGTCCAGCTGGCAAAAATTTAAGCCAGATATCCCTAGCTTCAAAATCAGGAGCAAGACCAGACTTAACATCGCCACCAAAATATGTCGCATAAAGATGATCAGTTGGTAATTTATAAACCTGCAACCGAAAAGAAAGCAAATGAAGGTTGGTTATCTAAAGATATAATCATGAATAACATTCACATTCTAAATATGAATTGAACATCTCATAGATAGTACATCTCTCAATTTTAAAAAGCTAACCAAATTAGTCAGCTCAGCAGGCAAACCAATGAACCTGTCACTGAACTAGGTCAGTTGACCCACAAAACTGGCCCCAAAAAAATCAATTTTGAATTCTATTCCCACAAAGAGCCGTTCCCATATGCACAATTCATCTTGGAAAAATCTCTTTTCTGGCCAGACATCCTGGCCAGATACAACAATAGAACTTAGAAGGCAGCAAGGGAAAGAGGTAGTTGAAACAGAATGAAATTTAAAGGAAAGAGAAAATAAGACAAACCAAAAGTATGAACATAGCCTTTGTCAATGCTTACATGCTCCATCTCCTAAAGGCAATCTCCCAAATATCAACGTGTTTCACCAAAGCTGATCCTTTCTCAAATATTTGGTTCTTATTTGGGAATCCCAAAAGTTCAAATATTAAATGTTCATAAAATTTCATCATGTCTATCAGAAGCAGACAGTAATTCAGAACATGGCATAATGTTCAAAACCATAACTCTATTAACAGTGAAGACCCATACCTTTGTTAGAAGTTCCCATGCCCATCCAATGGCTTCTTCTTTGAAGTAATCACCAAACGACCAATTTCCCAACATCTCAAAGAAGGTATGATGGTAAGTATCCTTTCCTACATCATCAAGATCATTATGCTTGCCGCCAGCTCGTATGCACTTTTGGGTATTGCAAGCACGAGTGAGTTTGCTCAAGCCAGTATTAGGATCCACAGTTCCCAAAAAGATTGGCTTGAACTGGTTCATGCCTGTCAAATCCAAGCAGATTGCAATGGTAAATTTTATATTTTTTTTCCTTGAGAGAAAGGGTAAAAAAGGATTCCATGGGAAAAGGCCAATATGTATAACAAAAGAAATAGAAAATTTTTATTACTTTAAATTAACACAACATCATAAAGTACGATAAACTAGAGTATTGTTCAATATGAAATAAAAATAATAAGGAAAAGCACACAGATAAAGTGAAGAGGCTACAAAACATCCTCTTCCTTAATGTTGAAACAATGGCGCAAGCTGCTACTAGAACATGTACCAAAAGGAGTATAGTGCACCTTAAATCTGGAAGACAGATGAAAACTTCAACTTCCGTTTAATGAAATGACAAATAGATGAAGAGAAAACCCTTTGATGGGAAATGCAATCAGTGATTATAGAGATACTTGATAATTGATACAAGACAAAACATTTAACTTCACTAATCTCACGGATTATACAGCTAAAACTTACATACTATAACACGTTGGAATTAAGAAGCCACGTAAACTTAAAAGTTCCATTACATCTGACAGACCAGCTTATAATAAGCAACAAATATGGGCAGAAGAAAGCTTGAGTTAAATTTCACGAGATAGATTAAAAGTTCCACATAAACCATATATTTTCCCATTTCTTTTACTAACTCAGCAGACATATTATGAGCGAAGATAATTTCAAGGATTTTTTAAAGTCAAAAGCCTGGATCTCTGATCAATCGCACAGCACAGGGCTATAGTGGCCCGAAACACTTATTTGCAGAACATATAACGCCAAGAAACAAGAATGTTCTATGCAACTTCCGAAACTGATTAATCGATGAAGAGGAGAATCAGACCAGCATTCGCAAAGAGAAGGGTGGGGTCATTGAGGGGAACAACGGGGCTAGACTTCCAGTTCACGTGATTCTTCTCCTCGAAGAATTTGATGAATGTGTCCCTGACACGCTTCGCTGACCACTCCACTCCGGCAGTCCCAGTTGCAGGCATGGTGGCGGCGAAGGAGAAGGATGACACAGGACGAAAAAATGGAATGTGCAGGAGAGAAGCGTTGATGAACTTCACAAGCAGCGGCTTAGAAGTGAGTGGGACGAAAAGGAATGGCGGCGCCAACAAGGCTGGAGAGGGAGGAACGAGAAGAGATAGAGGATTAGGTATAGTGAAGAGCAGAGCTCCCGTTCCTTTCCGACCGACGAATCGTGACATACAATTGGTGTCGTAGATATAACGCAGGCCGTGAATACATAATGTAATCGCCTTTTCGGGGCTGAGGGTGTTATTGGCCGATTTACCCACATCGCTGGCCCAGTCTAACCCCAGCAAATCGTTTGGGCTCATGTCAAGAACAATTAGTAATTACGTAATTACTTTTATATATTCATTTTTAAATGTTCTTTCAAATCAAAAAGAAATGTCAGTTTTTTTAGTCAAATGAACAGTAAAGTTAATTAGTCAAATACTACACTTTTAAAAATATTTAACCATATATTACAATCAAATTTGTTCTTCAAATGAACGAATTTAAATTTTTACTGAATTTATTTACCTGAAGAACGAGTTCATTGATGATAGCATTAAAATATATAGATCTATTATTTTCTATCATAAGTAAATTTTGGAAGAAGGGTTCATTTTTTAAGCATGATAAATGTTTTGAAGTTATATTTATTCTTTTCTATTATATTTAACTTATTTTTGAAGTCAACCCTCTTTTATAAGCATTATTAATTTTATTAATTTAATTTGAAAGTTAAATAGCCAGTTTAGAGAAATTGTTGTTACAGGCGGTAGTCGACTGGAGGGGGTTTGACGTCGACGAGTTTTTTGATGAGGTGATTGAAAACTTTTTTTAATATGGTTGATAACATCTCAGTATTTTCCCTATATTTTATTTTTTTTTTCCTCTAATTTCAAACATCCCATTTTGGGGGTTGATTTCTTGTTTGTAGTTGTGAAATTTTTTTCACACCTTTATGTTATTTACCATTTTTTCATGTTGTTTTAAAAAAAGGAAAATGACAACAAAATGACATTTGAATTAAAGAAACTCTAGATGCCATACACTTCCTAAAGGACAAATTGCTTATTGTTATGCGAAATGACCAAAATGTCCCTTAAGTAATAAAAGAGCAAAAGCAACATAAAACACATATGAATCAATATGGTTTTTAGAGAAAGGGACGACGAAGCTTCCTGCGTATTTCATTTGAGCTTGAAAGCTGAAAGAGGAGGCAAGCTGAAATCATTTTTGAGACAAAAACTCTTCTCCTACCCCTTCAATCATCACAATGCTGTTGCCATAGTTGATTTTGATTGAGTTCAATTGTGGGTAAGTGGGTTTGAAGGTGAAGACGGGATGACTATCAAAGTTTATGTAAAATGAACGGCCTTCATATTGGTGCGTTGACTTTTTTGTGTGTATATGCATTGCGAGGTGTGAGTTGCATTTGGATGGGGTGTTGTTTGATAGGGTTTAGATTGAGTGATAGGTGATTGATGATAGAGATTGAAACACCCAAACTTGTACAACATCAAAATTTCCTACTACCTGAGATGAATATTTAATTTTTATATGATTACTAAGCAACCAAAAGATGGATCCATTCATTATAATGTAAGTCTGATAAGTGTTACTATTGATAAAACCTCTTTTAAGTAAATTTTGGTAAGGATTGCTCGGGTATAACTGATCAGGTTGAGAGAAAATGGGAGGAAGAAGGTTGGGGGTGATGACGAACGTGGGTGCATGTATGAGGTTGAATAAAAAGGATGTGTGATATGTGTAGTCAATAACATAAGTGTAGTTGTCAAAACCTAAACTGAAGTTGTCAATGGAAAAAGTACGTATGTTGTGCACATTCTATAAAGTGAGAAAAAAATTATTAGTGGGTAATTAATATGTTGATGAATTTTCCATAGGTTAGCATGAAAAATGACATTTGATATAGTTCAACTCCTTTGAATGCACTTGTATGTTTTTTTTTATGTAGGCCGGAAGGCCAAGAATTAAAAGGCAAGAATCCCAGTTTCAAAACAAGAAGATATGCTAGTGTAACTTATGCCATCAAGTTGGATACACAAAACGAACATGCAAAAATCCAAATCCAAGTTAAAGTCGAGTAGCTATGTGTGGTAAAAATGCAAAACTTAAGGGGTTGAACAACTCCAAATCTTAGAGTTTGATAGTTATGGTGAGTTGTAGATATTTGCTTATGGATGATTACGATGAGCTTGAAGAGGAGGGATGGACGGTTGATAGAAGGAGAAAGAAGCAAATAAGGGGATGAAGTCAAGGAGGTGGAGAGACAATGGCAAGAATTGTAGATGCAGATTAGTTGTGTGAGTGAAAGAATGAACAAAATCATTTTTCTGAATCACATGGTACAAGGACTAATGAAACAATTGAGGAACATGGAAAATATGAAACAGGGCAACTTGGGAGTGGCTGAAGTGTGCCATGGACAGGTGGTTCAAGGACATGGTGAAGCTGAAGCGCAATAAAATGTAAACACCGACAAACTAATTTAGGTAAGGTATGATTTTTACAATTATTTATGGCTCCTTCTATTTTGGTCAGTCAACCATTGTAGTATTGGGATTTCGGTTTTGTGTAAGTAAAGCTAATATTCTAACTAAAAAAAAAACTAACATTGTAGCATTGAGATTTAATAGTTATTCTTTTTTTTTTTTGGCCAAAATTTAACAGCCATTATTACACACCACGTTTCATAGCAATAGCGATTCCAACAAACTTCAATGGTAACAATGGGCACAATTGCATGTGACCACTTTTTGCAAATCCCTCCAACACTTGAACACAATGAATGTCAACAGCAATGATAAGGGTCGGTGTCTGCGTGCGGACGACTTCTAGAGTGATAGAGAGTGGGAAATAGCTTACAAGTAAATGCTAATAGAGTGTGGGAATGCCAAAGGGATAGAGAGTAGAAAAGAGACAAAAATGATTTCCTTCTTCAAATGTTTAAAGAGTATTTTTATCATTTCGTATAAAAATCAAAATCTTAAATTGGTGCATGACAACAATTTATCCTTTACAAAATTTATGATAGTATTTAAAATTTGATTAAGTGCATGTTTGGCAAGTGCATAAAACCTTGGTTTTGAAGGAAAACCAAGGTTTTGAAAAAGCTGTTGACAAACATGTTTCGAAAATGCAGAATAGCTTCTTGGTCCAAAACCATGGTTTCAGAAGTGATAGACAAACATACTCTTTTTCTTCAGAATAGCTTTTAACTCTTAAAACCATGGTTTGGGGGTGGAAACCATGGTTTTCCAAAAAGCTATTCTTTCCAGCTTTTTCAGAAGCTATTCTCCAGAATCTATTCTCCAAAAGTTATTTTACGCAATCCAAGACAGAATCTATTCTCCACAGCATTTACCAAACATGCTCTAATTCAAATGTCATTTTGTTATCATTTTTCCTTTAAAAAAATTGGTAATAACAATACAGCATCTGGGGCCATCAAACTTGCCTCCGGCGTCTAGCACAGAGAACGGAGACGCGAGAAGGCGACCTGCTCTGCGGAAGTCACGTAGAGCTCAGAGAGCCCGATGAAGCATCCATTCCTACTCTTTGCTTCTACACTCTTATCATTCTTATCCTCTCACTGTGCATCATCCGCCTTGGAATGGCAGATCCTTACAAAACAAAACTTCTCTTCTCAGATCCGACTCCATCCCCATATCCTTCTCCTCGTCACTCTTCCCTGTAATATCTATCTTTCTTTTCCTTTGTTTGTTCCTGTTGATGCATTTGTTCGGTTCATATTTTCATGGGGATGTTGGGGGAAGATGCTAGTGGATTCATCATTTTCACTGAGACAAAACTAAAATCACTTTCCAATAGCTAATCCAAATCAGTGAATACATCAGTTAGAAGTGCTCTCTATACATGTATTTGATTTTCTGTGACGTTTGGGTTCTTGTTACTGTTTTCCACTGTTTTGCTTGTTTTGAGCGTGGCTGGCTAGAAGTGGCGCAAAGCTTGACGCCTTAATATTTATCTTTGCATGGTGCTTTAGTTCAATACATGCTTATGGATAATGTGCATTTTTTTGGTAGAAATGCCAGTCTCAACTTCTGGGCCTACTTCTTGAAATAATGCTTCAAAAATTTTCTCTTAAACCACGGAGAATGGGTAACTTGGTAGACGGTCAAAAGGAGAATGGATAACTTCCCACATGAATTTGTTAGTTGAAAGTGTGAATTCTTGCCGTCGATATGATTTAACTGAGACACTGGAAAATCGCATCATGAGCAATAAGTATCTACTCAGCCATTCAATGCTATTATATAAGTTTTCATCCCTGTAGACCAAGTTCAACCTTGTTTCAGTAAAGAATTTTCCTTTGATAACCTCTCATAATTAAGCTTTAGATGTCTGATTTATCTCATGTGTACACGCGCGCTCATACTTCCTTTGGTGATATCAAATTTGGTGCTGCTATCAATATCATTCACATCACAAAGACACAGTGAGCTAAAATTTGCTGTCAAATGACACCCCATTCTACGCCTTGAAGAATTATTGTAATGTTATTTGGTTGCACATTATAATACCATAGACCTTGAGATGTTTAAAACTGATTTTATTATACTAAACTTTGGGTGTTATGCAGTTTAGTTACAAAATTGATCTGCACCTGCAACTTTGTAACTATAGGATATTAAATCACCAATTTAGCATGTGAAGAATCACAGTTACGCCTTGCATCATAAATTGTGCAACTTTCTACATTTCTTTGCTCTTTAATCTAAGCTCTAAAATCTGATGATTTCTTTTTTGTATAGCATCATGCACCAATGCTTACATCTGACCGTAGATAAATTAGACTGTATTTTGATCATCATGTCATCTTATAATTTTCATATTAAAATGTTTTGCATTAAGTAGAGTGATCCCTAATGTATTTGATTTTCATTTTGAATTGCAGGGTCTGGTGAGTCTCGCTCCCTTATGAAGGATGTGGCACTTGTAGTTGCTGGTAAAAGAGAAGATTTTGGTCTTCTAGAACTGAGGTATATGCATAGAAATACAGAGAAGATGCTAGCGGATTCTATGGGTGCTCATACTGAGGAAATAACATTAATTTACTTCCATTATTCTATATCTTACAAGTATCGAGGAAGACTTAGAGCAAAAAATATATTGTCTTCGTTGCATCTCTATATGAGTGCTCCTGAGGAGGTTCCCCTTAAGGCTCTCAAGGATCCAAAAGAATTAAGAATGTTCCTTGATTCAACTGATAAGGCTCTGGTTCTCGTAGAATTTTGTGGATGGACTACAAAGTTGCTTGCAACACAGAATGGAACAGAAATTAGTTATAACATGCATGGTAAGTCTAAATCATGGTAGCAGGCATGACTTCAATAAAATTCAGTTTCATCAAGGTTTGATCTTTTGATTATTTCAGCTATCATTTGATTGAAGTTTGGATGTGCTAATTTATTTTTTCTTTTGGTTTTAATTGGATTCTCTTTTTGTAAACTATTTTATATGCATCGTGAGTTCTTGGAAGAAGGGTCAGAATCATGAAATCTCTGTCATCTGCTGTATTTTATTTATCAACCGAAAAAAGAGAGGCCTACGAGCAAAGGCAATTAACCTAATCTTATTGGCCTAAAATTCCACGATTTTCAGCTATCAAACTAAAACAAGTTAATAGAGAATACAATCTGATTTGTTGGTTTGGGGAAAAAAAGATAAAAGACCAGAAAGCAAGTTACAAAAGAAAGAAAAGCCCAAAGGCACAAATCCAGGATGATTCAAACAAAGAGCCCAAAATGCATGTTCACTAAAGGAGAACCCCTGATCTCCAACATAATGTTTGTTTGAGTCTCTTAATGATTACTGGATTGGATCTGTTGCTTGGAATGTTTGGTTTCTTTTCTCTCCTTTCATTCACTTGTTATATGAGGTTTACTTATTCTCTGTGACTATTTTTTTTACTTCCTTTCTATCTCTTGATATAATCTATTTATTTTCTTAAAAATAACCTTCTGCTTTTCCTATATGGAGTTTCCTCTATAACTTCAAAGTGGTTTTGTTGAATGCATATGTTGCATAATGATTCATGATTTGATACAACATAACAGAAAACTTTTTCTTGCAGCGCATAAGTTTGGAGTGGGCTTTAATGGAAAACATGATAGAACAGTAGCATCCAAAGGGAAGAAAAACCTGAAGGTGGCTGGTACTAACTGAATGCATGACTTTAAGCTATAGTTTTTAATCTATTACACTAAATTTATTTATATCAATTTACCCTGTTTTTGTTTATTCTGCCTATATACCTGGAGAGGATACGTGCAAAGCTGAACTTGGCATCAGTGACGGGTTTAGTGAAGTTCCTTGGCTTGGCGCATTCACCTCAATGAATGATACTGTGCTGGAGGAGGCCAAGGATAGTAATTCTCATGATCTACCTTCATGCACTGTGCAAGAATTTGAACATTTTCACCCTTTCTACTCAAAATTCATGACCTATGTGAGAGAATTCTTTCTGCCTCCAGAACAGCATAGGTTTGGTCTGGTCTCAGAGAGATCAGTACTTTCATCCTTGGGTGTTGGAGATTCTGGTTCATGGTTTGCAGTTCAATACGTTGACGGATGTCCAAGCTGTTTGAAAGTTTTAAAAAAAGAGCATGACTTGAAGCATGCCTTTCATGCAGATAGTTATTTTGTCAAAGAGGTGATTATAACCTTGCTAACTTTTATTTTGTTTCTACTTCCAGTTCCTGTGTTTGTCATTTTTGTTTAAAACAATTTTGTACCACATTCAGTTTGAATCACTTATCTGATTGTATTTACAGATTGTTTCCCATTTTACAATTGCATCACATAATATGCTCAAAATATAAATCCCAAAATTGGCATTATGTTTTGCCCTATTCAGTTTGCTTTTTCTTAAAAATTGAAATAAAAAATTACATGTATGGATATCAAGTTAATTAGTTGGATGATCTATGGCAAAAAAAAAAAAAAAGTAGGATGATCTTTGTGTTTTTCGATGGAAGGGAGGAATTTAATGAAGAGAAGTGAAAGATCCAAAAATGAGGACATGTCCTCACTAAACAAAGAAAAAACTTACAGATTCAATAGCTTAGAAGAACTTTCCAATCCCTTTGTAAATACTTTATGCTTGAGGCAATTTTGATATATAAAAAAATGGAAGTACTGGATGCATAGCCCTTGGTATGCCACCGTGACTCAGACGTGCATGCTCCTTATTATTAACTATTCCATTGCTTACAATATCTTTTTTGTGATCATCTAGCTGGAAGGTAAAGGACAAGATCAAGAGACTATTTTGCCCGCAAATAAGCCATCAGTGCTTTTGTTTGTTGATAGATCATCTGATATCTCTGAAACTAGAGGAAAAAGTAAAGAAGCTCTCAATGCTTTTAGAGAACTGGCACAGCATTATCATGTGTTGAATCAAATAGGCAAGAAGGACGATGATAGTCCTGAAAAATTTTCAATTCAAGATTATCAAGGTTTGAAGACTTCATCTGAACATCCTAGATTAAAGCTGTCTAAGACCGCTCAGAAGATTAAACTAAAGGAGAAGATGTCTACAATCATGGTTATAAATGAAGGCAAGCATGTTAGTTTGGACAAAGCAACTTCTGATCAAGTGACTTCTTTGAATGAGATCCTCAACTACCTTTTGAGGAAAAAAAAGGATGGAAGATTAAGCTCCCTGGCAGAGGATTTAGGTTTCCAACTTTTATCTGATGATATTGACATCAAGCCAATTCATGCACAACGATCCCATTCAGAAGTTCTGTCTAATCCGATGTTAGCAGAACCCTCTCATGTTGGCCATACAGATATTTCAAACCTGGATAATGACCCAAATTTGCTGAGTAGATCTGCTGGAGAGCCTCAAGAAAATTCTAAATTGACCGAGCTTTCTTTTCAAAATGATGAAGTGATGATATCTCATATTGATTCAAGTAAAGAGATAAAATCTGCCAAGCCTGAAGAATCCGCAGTAGATCATGAGCTTCTGGTTACCAAAAATATAAAAGCAGAAAAAGAGGGTTCATTAGATGGAAACAATTGTGGGAAAGAATCCATTGCAGATTGTGAATTTCCTGTTGCCAAAAATATGAAAATGGAAATAGAGGGTTTTTCAGAAGGTGACCAGTCTGCGAAAGAATCCAATGTTGCTCATGAACTTCCTGATGCTAAAAATGTGAAAGTAGAAACAGACGCTTATTCAGATGGGGGCAAGTTTGGGGAAGAACTCTATCAATTTCTTGGTTTCAATGGTTCTTTTTTCTATTCGGAAGGTAATTACCAGTTACTTAAAGCTTTAACTGGTAATTGTAGAATTCCAACTTTGGTTATAGTTGATCCTGTTCGGCAGCAGCATTATGTTTTCCCTGAAGATCAAAGTTTCAACTTCTCTTCACTAAATGGATTTCTTTCTGGGTTTGTTAATGATACGCTTCTTCCTTATCAACGGTCTGAATGTGTTCTTCGAGGCACAAGGGAAGCCACCCGTCCACCGTTTGTTAATTTGGATTTTCATGAAGTGGATTCTTTACCTAGGATTACAACTCATGCTTTCTCTGAACTTGCCATTGGCTTCAACCACTCTGGTAAAGATAATGCTTGGAATAAGGATGTCTTAGTCTTGTTTAGCCATGGTTGGTGTGGATATTGTCAGAGAATGGACATGGTTGTTCGTGAAGTATATCGAGCCTTTAAGGGCTATATGGATATATTGAAAAATGGATCTAGGAACATGAAAACTGCTGGTACGTGTATGCATCTGACTTAATTTGTTCCCAATAAAATGCTTTTTCAAGTGTTAGTTTTTATAACTTTTTTTAAAACTAAAATAAGGGAAACTTTTGGCTACACAAACTTATCTGCAGCCTCTATATCAGCAATTTATATTACCATAGGATTAGGATGTTCAGTTTCTTTTTGGATGTTTTTCCTCAAACAATGGGATTTTTCCAAATTGGTTGCTATCTCGATTGTGGAAAAGCAATTTGACTTTCAAATGATTTGTGTCTGAAATATTTACCTTTTCGAGAATCTCAATGACATAGTATTTGAGGATTTTGTACTTTTCTTTGATTTGCTTAATTCTGATGATGAATGTATACCTTTTTAATTCCTCAAAATTTTATGGAGAGTATAGTTTAAGAAGCAGAGGTTGAATACAATTTATAATGAAACAGAATTGTTCAGCTGATTTGACTTTTATTTTGAGCCTTTTGTTTGGGGAATTTCTCTTTTACACTCAGACTGGGAGGGATTGGCAGACTTGCTCTATTTTTTTTGGTGTAAGCTTGGCTTATTATTGTTTTATTTTAAGGTGATTGTTATCAGGAATTTACATGCTTTTATAATCATGAAAAAGAATCATGCCTACAATCTGACCCTAGTTTCAACGGAATCGAAACTGATGCTAATTGATCCTACTTAAATCAACTGCTTCAGTTAATTTGTTACCTGTGAACACATCCTATGGTTGGTGTTCACTTTGCACATGTTTGATATGCTTGATTTCTATCTTCTGATAGGAGAAATTGATTTTAACTTTATTGAATTTTTGATGATTTTGATCCTATTTGATGGACTTAATTGATGTGTATGTTATTAAATGGTTGATGCATTGTATAAAAGTTTGACAATAGATCACTATGTGGCAGAAAACTTGGATCATGATACGATAAAGCTTCCAGTGATATACTTATTGGACTGTACATTGAATGACTGTGATTTGATATTGAAGTCTGTAAGTCAGGTACATGTGGGATGCCTTCCTTCATATGCCCTTTGTTTTCCTAATCATGCTATTATCCCAGTCTCCCAGATTTCCTAATAATTTATGTATTGGTGTGTACAAGGTGATGGTTTTTTGTGGGCATTTTTATTTAGTTAAAAGAGGGGAAACTATACTTTTAGTACTTGTAATTTTACTTAATTTTCAATAAAAAAAAAAAAAGAATCCTTGTAGTTTAAATACTTGCAATTAGGTTTTTATTGTTTAAAATAATAAGAGAATGATAACATACCAACTTAAACAGTTATCCTAAAACACTAGCGACTAATTTACTTAACCAATCGTAAGGATAAAATGCTTCAAGCAGTCATATGCTTACCAACAAATTTAAATGTGCAGTTGTTGCTTATTTACTTCACTTTACTTTCAATACTATGAGAAGTCTGGTTATCATTTAGAATTTGACAGGGCATTTCTTTGGTTGCATTACAAAAACAATGATGATATTGACATTGTTTAAAATTTCAAAATCTGGTGTTATCGTTAGAGAAACATGGAAAAAAAAAATGTAAATCTTGCCTTTGATTGGTCTGGCAAATGGAATATATTGTGTTGAAATAATCCCCGGGGTGGGGGGGGATTACTGTAGGGTCTCAAATAAGAGAATTAATATTAACAAGGTCTCCAGAGGTTGTTAATGGTAACTGCTTAAGTTGTCAATGGTAGCTGCTTAAGTTGTCAATAAGATATTGTTGATATTAATTCTCTTATTTGGAACCCTACAATAATTTCCCCAATAATCAATTGCCTTGATTGCTAATTTTTATTTTTATGCAATTTGGACAAGAAGGCTTTGTTTTTCCCCCCTTATCTGACTAATTTGACTTGGTGTGTTTCAAATATGCAGAGAGAAGTTTATCCTACTCTGGTCTTATTTCCTGCAGAAAAGAAGAAACCTCTACTATATGAAGGAGATATTGCGGTAATTGATGTAATCAAGTTTGTGGCTGATCATGCAAGTTATTTTAACCGTGTTATCAGTGATAAAGGTAATCTGATGCAGCACACGAGTGATGTGTGTTGTTTACCAAGAATAATCTTAACATATCAAATAATGTTTCTAGCTTGAGTACTCTTCTCATCCCTTCCCAGAAGTCACTATGCTCACTAGCTTGATACATTCATTGTACATAAATGTCTATATTTGATGTGTTAAAGTTTATGATCCCGTCGCCCTCTTGGACCATCACAGCAGAAAATCCAAATGGCATCTAAATGTTTCTAACTTCTCTACTATCTTCCATGTTTCTAGCACCAGTTTTGTGGCTTCCTACAAGCGGAGACAGGAATCAGGATCTGTATAGTACTTTGCCAACTGATGTTCACAAGGAATCACTATATGCGAACGTCAAATATCATGGGGCCCAAGGTTGGGACAGGGACTTGGACAATGTGGTCAAACTCAGCTTGATGAAACCACCCGTGTCAAATGGACTGCATGAAGCATTTCCTCAAGTAACGATTGGTTCGGTGCTAATTGCTACAGAAAAGCTTTTGGGGATTCAGCCATTTGATGGATCAAAGATTCTTATAGTGGCAGCTGATCAAATAAGTGGATTTCAGGGTGTTATTATAAACAGGCATATAGAATGGAGCTCTCTACCTGAGGTGGGAGAAGGCTTTGAAGTACTGAAAGAAGCTCGACTGTCTTTTGGGGGTCCGGTTGTGAAAAGTGGAATGCCATTTTTATCTTTGACTCGAAATGTTTCCTCAGATTCCTTGCCAGAAATTTTCCCAGGAGTTTACTTCCTTGACCACCTTGCCACAATAAGTAAAATGGAAGAGATGAAATCGGAGGCCCATCAATCAATTGTGGATCACTGGTTTTTCTTGGGGTACTCAAGTTGGAGTTGGGATCAGTTGTTCAATGAGATGGCCCAAGGGGCATGGAACTTGAGTGAGGACGGAAAGAAGCATTTGGCTTGGCCCTGAGGACCATTTCTATACCGTATGTACCGGACTTTGTAGATTCCCTTCAGCTGTAGAAGTAATTCACTAATGCATGTATATTAGAAAATAGCATCCGAAATAGGGCACATTAAAAGGGTTGGTGCTGCAAAACTATGAAAATCGTCTATTTGATATTTGATTCTTCAACGATATAGGACAAGATAGGCAAAAATTATAGGTGCGGGACCGTTTGAAATCTAGCTCAAAGCTCAGTAGTGAAATGATGGATTAGCCAAAGTAAATTGTTTGTCATAATTTGAAATATAATTATTGGAAAATTTTGATAAAGGAGTTATTGATTCTATCCAAAACGTGGCAAAAACTGTAGTGTCCATAATGGAAGATGCCAATCTATAAAATTATAATAATACCGAGAATTAGGAGACTTGGGCACTACGGAATTCGAGAGTAATTCCCTTCAACAGTTACTATAACATTATTTTTTACTTCTCAATATACCAAATAATTGCTTGAAATTTTTTTACTAGTATTAATTATTAATTATTATTTTGTATAATTGTTGAGTCTGTACCTCGCCATGTCCAAAATAAACATCTTGAAATGGTATAAATACATGTCTTCACATGCATCGTTAATATTTCTAGAATAAATGGACAACTATTTCTTAAAACAAAATCTTCATAAATATATACTTACAATGATGAAGCATAATCTAATTCACTTTATTTCTGCCATGAAAATCAATCCGTAACTTCAGTAATACAAATTCACAATTTTTTGTGATGCATCCTCTTTATCGCAAGCATTTGTATTTCACAAATTATCACAAACTCAAATTATTAACTCACAGAAGTATAAATTCAAATATTATTTGGTCCAATCAACCAATCCGACCCGGTCTAATTCTAATGAAAAAATTGAACATAAGGGCAGCTTCAAGAATAACACGATCAGAAAATGAAAAAAAGCCAGCATTATGTATTTAAAATTTCATAGAATTTAAAGCTACACAATCCAAACAAAAAAGGTTCAACGCAGATGGCCTGTAAAATAGATTGTTATGAAGAGACAAGGACTGTATCAAAGCTCCACAATGCTGAGAAACAACTGTAAAATAGATCTCTCTCGACCTTCAAACTGCAAGCTGGTAAGGCTGATGATGCCTAAACTAAAGTGCTTAAGCCTCTCCAACCACGAGTGGCAGTCATTGCATATTGCCACCATAGCTGATGATGCTTATTTGGTTTCATCCTCCGACAAAACACCAACCTTAATCACTGTCATCAGACACGAGTCGGAGCCGGCGACGACGATGAAGCCTGAACCAGGGTCTGCGAATGGCTGTTCGGGAGTTCGACCAAAGCAGGCTGAACGGCGGGTCTCCGATTGACTGTTTTGGAGTTCGAACCTGGGCGGCGAAGAAGGTGGTTCATCGAAGAGGATTCTGGCAAAGGTGGGCTGCGAGAAAGAAGCCACGACTACAGTTCTTGATTTTCAGCGTCCGATGCTGCTTGTTCTCTGATCAATTTTCCGTACTCTGCCTGCGGGCCCAATTTTTCAGTCTTTGAGTACGCTGTCCATTTTAGAGTTAGTACGGAAACAACATTGGTCAGATCTCAAAACACATCTCCGAGTCACTCAACCTATAGTACTTCTTGAGCAATTGCTTAATGCTGGAGCTGATTCAGAGCTTGCTCTTAGGTTCTATAAATGGTCTCAAAGAGAGCTCAGACCTTCATTTGGTCTTGAAACCACCGGCAAAGTTTTACTTTCTTTATTGAATGCCAAGAAGTACTCTGCAGTGAGGTCCTTTCTGGATGATTTTGTCAAGAATGAAAAGGATCCAGTTTTCTCGATTTTTCATTCCCTTTTGGTTTGTAGTGATCAAACTCATGCAAATGCTATAATAATTGATATGCTGATCCTTGCATATGTGAGAAACTTGGGAACTCCATTATGCACGTGAAGCATTCAAGCAAGCTCAAGATTATGGCTTAAACTTATCATTGAATTCTTGCAATCCACTACTGAGTGCTTTGGCGCAGGAGAATTAATATGGTGATGTGGAACAAGTGTACAAGGCTATGGTCAAAAGGCGAATTGAAATGATGGAGAAAGGTTTTATTTCTAATATAGAAGGGCATGATCTATATAATATCTCCAGCATGACTTAGCACGAGTATGATTTGTTAAATTGATTTCCTTGATTGGTATACAGTTTGCTGGGAGGGTTGATATTCACAAAAGATCGCCAGAAAAATTTGCTGTTATATGTCGCATGTCGTTTAGTCTTAATTTTTAAATTAATGAACTTACAGACTCGGGGTAATTTGTAGCTCAACTTTCTTCTTTAGTTACTGTTCGGCATATCGTTTATTTTGCTAA
This sequence comes from Vachellia collinsii, assembly GCA_006871305.1. Taxonomy (NCBI): domain Eukaryota; kingdom Viridiplantae; phylum Streptophyta; class Magnoliopsida; order Fabales; family Fabaceae; genus Vachellia; species Vachellia collinsii. The sequence goes on from QFDD01000562.1 coordinate 34,153, forward strand.
CGGCTTGTAGCTGCAACTTGCAATGGCCATTAGATTTACATGGCTTTTGTGTATATATCATAAATCTCGGAATTTTACTTCCAAAATTACTTGAAACGGTATTTTTTTTTTTTTTTGGATTCGTTAGTCCACTGAAAACCATGAATGAGATCAAACTAACAAAATACAAAAGCTCTGCAGATAATCTGATCAATCAATAGTATAAGAGGAAGGCCAATACAAGATGATTTTGGAACGTCCCTCCCAGCATTGGAAAGCACAGTTCGACGTGGCTAATCATAACATAAAGTTCATGCAGAGCATGTTGGTACTAATTCTTGGAGCTATTCCTGAAAGAATTGAATGATTTTATTACCGCAATATCATAAAATCATAATTCTAAAATTGTTGGAATGGCATAAGATTTGATAGCTACATAAATAGAAATATCAACCCATATGATAAGATCATAAGACTATTCATTTATCAGCTGTACGCCAGAACTTGACATTGAAATGTGAATTTTAAACATATCCAGCTTAAGTATTCAATCCACAAATCAAACTTGCTAGCTACTTTGTATCAAACTTTTTTCTTAGTGTGAACCGATATAAGAGGCTCTATCATCACTTTGAATATGTAAATTATTAACCTTAAAGCAAAAGGTGTGAGTCAATTGGATTGAGATTTTAATTCAAATACCACTGCATGCTTCCATATCACTCTCACCAATGTTTATGTTATTTAAGTTGACATTCTCGCTTACTTCGTACATCATTGTTTGGACGGTTACTTAAGATGAAATGGGGACAATTGTGTTTAGTTAAAAAAGATAGAAAAAAAAGGTAAAGATACGAAATTTTGTCATTTTGTGCATCCCTCCCCTTATCCCTCTCCCCTCCAAAATTGGGGGATTTTGGAAGGCTGAGAAACAGTGTATCACACCTAGACTAAAATATCCATATGTATATTTTAATTTTTGAAGCCTGCCCCTTTCGACTGCATTTTTTCCTCCTTGTTCCTTCTCTTCAGCGGCACTCCCCTCGCAATGCCCTCTCTCTCACTCTCACCATCAGTCACACCCACAAGCCGTATCAACTTTTTTTTTTATCAATGCATGTGCTTTATAAATTTATGTATTTTCTTAAGGATGCTTGTTTACATATATTATGACATCTTTATATTTTATGAAGGCACACTTGCGTGTATATCTTAACATTATAAAACTAGTAAGATAAAATGTTGAAATTTTATCATTTTTTTTTTAATTTTCTTGATTTCATACAATTTTAAAAAAATTTGGCAACAAAAAATTAGTAAAACATATAAAAATTAATGAGATAATATGTTAAAATTAATAAAATATTTTATCATATTTATGAGATAGTAAGTTATTAAGATTCATAAAGTAAAAATAATAATAATTTTAACATCAATATTGTAAAAAGAATAAGAAATAAATATAAATAAAATGATAATGGTAAATTTATCAAATTTTAATTAACTCCTCTTTCCATTCACTTCTGAACCACACAAGAACCGCTCCTCCCCTGCCTCTCTTTCAACCGAACGAAACTTATAAACTTTCCTCTCTCATCATATTTAATTCTCGACATTGTTTCGAAAGATATTAATGCAGGATAAATGTACTTTAAGGGGGGGGGGGGAGACGAAAGATAACATATAGGGTGTTTGGCTGGCGTTTTGTGCCCAAGGAAGGCATCCCAAGCTCAAGAAAGCATTCTGGTTTTGCAAGGTGTGTTGACAAAGCTTTTCTGTAAAAAGTATTTGGGGTAAAAGTAGCTTTTAGTTATAGGAATTTACCCTGGGTGGCTTCTGGAAAGGGCATTATGGTCCTTGCATTTGAATTTTCATGGGGACGTACAAGTTTTGGGTACCTTCTGAAATCTGTCCTTTTCAGTTAAGCATGGAATTATCATTTATTTCCAAGAGGATGAGCATTTTTTTTTTCTGGTTGCATTCTCCCGTTGTTTCTAAATCTAATGGTTGAACTTTTAAAAAAAAAAATTTGGCCATTTTATTTTTCTAGATGCATTCTTCCGTTGCTTTTTAATATACATATATTTTCATTTATTCCATTTTTT
>QFDD01000563.1:0-42679 GCA_006871305.1 Vachellia collinsii
GAGCAAATATAAGTGTGGGGATGATTTACTCCCTAATATTGATTTAAGACGAACAGGGTCGAACACGTGGAAAGGTATCAAGAGTGTTTGGGAGAAGTTGGAAAGAAATATCCAGAGAAATGAACAAAACACGGAGGTGCGTTGGGGTCTATCTAAGGATGGTTTCTTCACTGTAAAGTCAGCCTATAAATGTCTCCAAGTGAACACACCCCTAGAAGAGCCCAAGTGGAAAAGAATCTGGAAATTATCAATTCCTCAAAGAAGCAAAACCTTTATGTGGCTTCTTATGCATGATAGGTTGCTTACCAATGAAGCTCGTTGTAGAAGGAACTTATCCCAGGATTGTAGCTGTGCCATGTGTAACGCTAGTGTGGAGTCTACTTTGCATGTCCTGCGTGACTGTGAAGACGCTAGAAAGTATTGGTGCCAATTAGTGCCTTTTAAAAGACAACGGAGATTTTTTGAGCTCCCATTGTTACCTTGGATAGAGGTGAACATACAAACGACTGACGTAGGCTGCGTAAGGCAATGACGGAATTTCTTCTCGGTGTCTTGTTGGTTGTTATGGAGTCGCAGAAACCTTTGAATTTTTTATCAGCGGAATATTAATAATGTGGCTGTTTTTGCTCAGGCCTCAGCAGTAATCTCTTCAATTGAAAGGGCTAATTTCAAACTTCGAGGCACTCGTCAAATGACAAAGGATACTTTTGTTATGCCAAGGACTTGGTTCCCTCCAAGACAGGGCTGGTATAAAGTTAACGTGGATGGGGCTTACTCTGATTTTTCTAAAAGTGCTGGTAGTGGAGGAATCATTCGTGATTGTCATGGGAAATGTGTTGGTGGTTTCATGCACAGGCATATGCAAGGAGACTCTGTCACCATGGAGCTATGGGGGTGCTATTTTGGATTGAAGCTAGCATGGGATATGGGGTTTCGAAACATCTCTCTGGAAACGGATTCTTCGAATGTGGCTGATTTTCTTACTGGCCGGACTATCGCCCACCACCCTTATCAAAGCTTGGTGAACGAGATTGTGAGTTGGCTCAAAATGGACTGGAGAGCAGAAGTGCAACAGATAGCGAGAGATGCAAATGAAGCTGCAGATTTTCTAGCAAAGCAGGCACTCTCATGCATTCATGGGTTCCATCCTTTCTTGAGTAGCTTTGAGGCTTTAGACAGAGTTATTTTAAGAGACCTTTCCCGGATGCCTTAGTCTAGCTCTTGTGTTTAGTTGATTGCGTCTATGTATCAAAAAAAAAAAAGTGTTTAGCATTTCCTCTCTCCTCACATGATGGGTGTAAACCAGTGATATGATTGACAACTTACAAATGGGATAAGAAACTCAACATTCTTATGAAAAATCAACATAGTGCTCCGGCGGGTTTTCATTTTTATTATAATTTGATCGAAGTTTTCAATATATCAGTCACATCGTTTGTTGGTTAATGTACAATGAAGAGACTTGCCACCTTATCCAAATTATTTATTGGGTAACGGAATTTTTTTTCTGCTGCAACTGAGTATTTGATGCATAAATATTTTAGAATTTGTTTAGGAAAATTTAAGTATGATGTAGATAAAATGTCAGTGATTTTATAGTTTTTTGATAAACACTTCTCAAATTTTTCCTATTTTATAATAAATATTTTCCACATAAGCAAAGCGGAGCTAAGGAAAATGAGTTGAGATGACTTCCTGTTTCAGACATACCTAGGAGGATTGAACTTGATCACTGGGTAAAAACCAAGCGCAGCACCATCACTCTCCGTCTCAGATGTGGGAACTCAGCTTTCCCGCCAAATCAACGAACTTCCGGTGCCTTCCCTGATACGGCCATGGGCACCCTCCGGGGCCCCATCTTTTCTCTCTGGCTCCTCATCGTAATTTTTGCCATCTGTTTCTATCACTTCCATCCCTCTACTGACTATGCTCGATCACAAAACCCAACCCTAACTCCCTCCAAACACAATTCAAATTCCACCGGAAATAACGAGCGTCAGCCCCAAATCCCTCGGCAAAACTACATCGTGCGGTTTCTAGAATACAAGGCAGCCGAAGTGCACCGAACCTATCTGCAATCGAACATTCGATCCCAAGGGTGGAAGTGGATCGAGCGGCGAAACCCAGCTTCGAAGTACCCCACTGATTTCGGATTGATTTCGATTGAGGACTCGGTGAAGGAAGGTTTGACAGAGGAGATTCGGAAATTGGGCATGGTGAGGGATGTGAATGTGGATAGGAGTTACAGCAGGGGTCTGCTTAAGGACGACCGTGATAGAGCCGGTGCTTTTGTGGACGGAAGGAAGCGACCCGGGAAGATATTCACAGCGATGTCTTTTAGTGAGGAACAGAGAGGTCACTCTTCCAAGATTAGCAACGCTTCCGTTAATTGGGGGCGGCAACTCTTGATGCAGGTTAAAAGTTTTGTTTTTCGTTTCTTTCATTGGCTGGGGTTTTCTTGGGGTAAATTTGTATTCTTTGATTCCTTCGGGAAATGTAAAAATCAAGAACGATTGAAACAGAGACGGTTTTTCTTAGTGCAAGTTCTTGATTATTGATTTTTTAAGAGTATGCATTGTCTGAGACGTGCCTCACTCTGGCAGAGATCTCAAGTTACTTCCATGTTTGGAGCCCAAGATCTTTGGGCAAAAGGGTACACTGGGGCGAAAGTCAAAATGGCCATATTTGATACTGGCATTCGCGTTAACCATCCTCATTTTCGTAACATCAAGGTAATACTTGCTTTAGATAATATGGAGACCCTTACTTGGTTTAAAAGGTTTTTGGTAGACGCTAGATGAATATATCTCGAGGACCTTTACAGGAGCGTACAAATTGGACCAATGAAGACACACTGAACGACAATCTTGGGCATGGGACTTTTGTTGCTGGTGTAATTGCTGGAGTAGATGCAGAGTGTCTTGGTTTTGCACCAGATACAGAGATTTATGCATTTCGGGTGTTCACTGATGCACAGGTAATGCACTTGGATATTGTCACAAGTTCTTTTTACTGCAAAGAAGTGGCATTTCAGAGTATCTTTTTACCCCTTTGGAGACTCATCCAAAGTATCTTATTTCCATTAATACATACCAGTTTATTTCATCAATGATGTAATCTTCATTTTTCACGAGTGTATTGACTTGATTTTGCCACCTTTAAGGCTGAGAATGCAGATGCATTTGCAATTTCACAACTCATTGACCATCATACAAAATTTTATGAAGCTACATTTTTATTGTGTTTCTTTTGCTGATATTTTCATTTATAAAGTCTTGCTAGAATTTGAGAAAAAAATCATTCAGCTCATTGCAGGTGTCTTATACATCATGGTTCCTTGATGCCTTCAACTATGCCATTGCTACCAATATGGATGTGCTAAATTTGAGCATAGGTGGACCTGATTATCTGGATCTCCCATTTGTTGAGAAGGTAATTTATTTTGTTCTAGTTTAGTAGATAGGTGCAGATTCTGTAGATCATAATGTTAAAGCTAATTAGTAATGTTAAATACTTAAATTCTTGCAGTGAATAGAGTTTTTCGTTGCTATTTTGTTGATCAGGTTTGGGAGATTACTGCAAATAATATCATTATGGTTTCTGCAATCGGAAATGATGGTCCCCTCTATGGAACTTTGAACAATCCAGCAGATCAAAGTGACGTGATTGGTGTTGGGGGAATTGACTATAGTGACCATATAGCCTCCTTTTCCTCGCGTGGTATGAGTACCTGGGAGCTCCCTCATGGGTATAGTCCTTTTGTCTTTTTTAGTTTCTCTGGATTTTACTTCATTAACCCTACTTGAATTGGCATCTAATGAATGCAAATCTAATTAGCACTATGAGCTTTTGTTACTAGCATGATAAACTAAATACCATAGTGATGAAATAGAATGCTTTTATTGCTGAAAGATTCTACTGAATTAAACCAATTACAACTTATTCATGCTTTAAATCGTATTGTCAATTTTTTATATTAATATTTTGCCCTTTCCCATATGTGAAGCTTATTGGTTTCAGTCCTTGGCGTGCTATGTTTTGGCCTCCATGTTATACATGCGTGCATTCATATACTTTCTTCGTACTTCTATAATTCCTTAGACAATGTGATAAGAATCCAAAGAGCAATTATATCAATTAAAATAAATATCTTGCTTGGTATTCAACTGTCCAGAGAAACACATGGAAGAAGATAATTAATGTTTTTTTTTATTTTCTATGTAATTTTATTATTTAAAAAAGGTTTATTTTGCATTTAGTTGATTGTTAGGAAGATTTGATTTATCTTTTAGATATTTTGAATCATCTTAATGATCTTTAGGATATATTAGTAGTTTATCTTTTAAGATAATATTTTAATTATATGAGTGCCAAATTAAGGATCTCAAGGATATTATCAATATCTTTGATTTAATTTAAGTAGATGGCATTATATCTTTTTAATATTTTGAGTTATCTTAGGGTTAGTAAATTTTCTATTTAAGGAGCAAGTTGTATTCAGTTATTTCAGGTTAAATGATAAGTTTTTCCCCAGCAAATTTTAACTTGTGGTTTGTATTCGAGATAGAATACGGTTGGGTCATAAGAGAGTGATCAACTTTTGTGGAGCCTTTTATAGTTAAAGATCTAGAAACAAGTTCCTCTAAGGTTTTAACTGAAGACTAATCAACTTTTATGGAGCCTTTTTATAGCTAAGGATCTAGAGATAAGTTCATCTAGGGTTTTAAATGATCAATTCTTTAAGTTACGGGTCGAATGATACAGATTAACCTCATATGTTAAGAATTTGATCAGCTAAAACCCTAGAGGAACTTGTCTTTAGATTTTTAACTATAAAAGGCTCCACAAGAGTTGATCAATCTCTTATGATCCAACCGTATTCTATTCCGAATACAAACCACAAATTAAAACTTGCTAAGGAAAAACTTATCATTCAACCTGAAATAACTGAATACAACTTGCTCCTTAAATAGAAAATTTACTAACCCTAAGATAATTCAAAATATTAAAAAAATATAATGTCATCTATTTAAATTAAATTAAAGATATTGATAATATCCTTGAGATCCCTAATTTGGCACTCATATAACTAAAATATTATCTTAAAAGATAAACTACTAATATATCCTAAAGATCATTAAGATGATTCAAAATATCTAAAAGATAAATCAAATCTTCCTAACAATCAACTAAATGCAAAATAAACTTTTTTTAAATAATAAAATTACATAGAAAATGAACAGATTTAATTATCTTCTTCCATGTGCTTCTCTGGATAGTTGAATGCCAAGTAAGATATCTACTTGAATTGATATAATTGCTCTTTGGATTCCTATCACAGTGCCATTACTTTCATACATATAATGCTCTTCTTATTTGTTGTTTGCCATCCCCTTCATTTTCATGCATGTTGGATGTGATGACAGTAGATGTGCAAATTAATATTTTGACATCTTTGCCATGCAGCTATGGCCGTGTTAAGCCAGACATTGTTGCATATGGACGGGACATAATGGGATCCAAAATTAGCACAGGTTGCAAAAGTTTGTCAGGAACTAGTGTTGCTAGTCCTGTGGTTGCTGGTGTTGTATGTTTGCTTGTTAGTGTCATCCCTGAGCCAGATCGGAAAACTATTTTAAATCCAGCTAGCATGAAGCAAGCATTGGTTGAGGGTGCTGCAAAACTTTCTGGTCCAAACATGTATGAGCAGGGTGCTGGCAGAGTTGACCTGTGAGTTATTCTTTTGAATTAATATATAAACTTTTTAGTGTATGCAATCATGCCTGGCAGTAATTGCTGTCATAATTATAATTGTCCTCTGTAAATATTTATGTATACTGATTTGTGAACTCTGCTGTCAGGTTAGAGTCGTATGAGATTCTTAAGAACTATCAACCCAGGGCAAGCATCTTCCCCAGTGTTCTTGACTATACCGATTGTCCTTACTCATGGCCCTTTTGTCGTCAGCCCCTTTATGCAGGTGCCATGCCTGTCATATTCAATGCCACTATTTTAAATGGAATGGGTGTTGTTGGTTATGTTGACAGTCCTCCAATATGGCATCCTTCTGATGAAGAAGGGAACCTTTTAAGCATTCATTTTACATATTCAGAGGTCATCTGGCCTTGGACTGGTTACTTGTCACTTCACATGCAAATCAAGGAAGAAGGTGTACAGTTTTCTGGAGAGATTGAAGGTAATGTAACCCTTAGGGTTTCCAGTCCTCCAGCTCCTGGAGAGAAAAGCCCTCGAATTAGTGCATGTGTGCTTCAGTTGAAGTTAAAAGTAGTTCCAACACCACCACGGTCAAAACGAATTTTGTGGGATCAGTTTCACAGCATCAAATACCCTCCTGGTTATATTCCAAGAGACTCCTTGGATGTTCGTAATGATATTCTTGACTGGCATGGGGACCATCTGCATACAAATTTCCATATCATGTTCAACAATTTGAGAGATGCTGGATATTATGTTGAAATACTCGGTTCTCCTCTTACATGCTTTGATGCCCGCCACTATGGAACACTTCTGTTGGTAGATCTTGAAGATGAGTTCTTCGCTGAGGAGATTGAGAAGCTGAGAGATGATGTCATCTATACTGGATTAGGACTTGCTGTCTTTGCTGAATGGTATAATGTGGATACCATGGTAAAGATGAGATTCTTTGATGATAATACACGGAGCTGGTGGACCCCTGTAACTGGAGGGGCAAATATTCCCGCCCATAATGATCTCTTGGCTCCATTTGGGATTGCTTTTGGAGATAAGATTCTAACGGGTGACTTTTCACTCTTGGGTGAGCAGAGTAGATATGCTTCTGGAACGGATATAGTTAGATTTCCAACGGGTGGTTATGTACATGGATTTCCCTTCTTAGATAGTTCAGAAAGTGGGGCCACTCAGAATGTGCTGCTGACTTCTGGCATGAACAAGGTAAGCCAGGAGGGAAGAATCCAGTTTATGATTACTAAGTGGGGTTAATAGAGGCAGTAGTTTTTGAAGAAAAATTGAAATATTCTTAATAAAAATCATCTGCTTTTCGCTCCATGTTAGACTAATGTATACATGATATCATTTAAAAGTTCAAATCGAATGGTGAGGTTTGACTTCGTAAATGATATTCGTGTATTCATGATAACTTCATTACAACTGTTGACTCAGATTCTTACGAGCACCAAAATTGTTGAGCAGAGCTTCCGGCAACATAAAGGTATTTCTCTAGCATCATTCTGAAATTGACAATGGTCTCTCTTGTTGAAACAGGCAGATTCTCCTATTCTTGGCTTTACAGTGATGGGGGAAGGTCGTATAGCTGTGTATGGGGATTCTAATTGTCTGGACAGCAGCCATATGGTCACTAATTGTTATTGGCTTCTCAGGAAAATACTAGATTTCACTAGTGAGGATATTAGAGATCCGGTGCTCTTCTCTGATTCAGTGAAACTAGACTCTGCACTGTATGAAGAGGACAATCAATTACCAACTCGCAGAACTGACGTGAATTTCTCTGCATATTCTGTCGTTGTGGGAAAAGAATTGATCTGCAGGACTGATGCAAAGTTTGAAATATGGGGAACAAAAGGCTATAGTTTGCAGGTTAGAGGAAGAAACAGAAGATTGCCAGGATATCCTGTGATTGATTTGGGGAGAGGTTTCAATTCTTCGTTCGATACCTCTAATATTCCCAGGCGTCCCAAGGTGAGTGCAAAAAGTAGGAGTGACTCTCTAGGGAACAGGTACTTGGGCCTGTTTTATGGGGATGAGGTAAGAAACCGTGAAAAAGCCGTCAGATTGGTTCTTTAAAGATAAAATCTTCCTTTATCTTCATTACAGCTGCCTATGTTTGGAGAAATACGAGAATCGCATAATGCTGATATTCTGAATTTTCTGGTATATCCTGCAGCCTGATGCTCCACTTTTGGCTCGTAGTTACTGGCTTGCTCCTGCAGTTGTTGCGGCTTCTGGTCAGTAAAATTTGAATTTGTATCAAATATTTCCATAACATGTTTGTTGCGTTTTCATTACTTTTATCTGCCTGCAGGTATTTTGTTATATTGTTGGCGCATTCGCCAAAAGCGACGCAGACGAAGGAAAGGATCAGGCTCTGGTAGATTGGCCAATTTGTAGTCAAGCATTAAATCACTAAATATTGTAACACTACCCCGTCCCTTCCCCAGAGAGAGAAGAAAGATATTTTTCCTGTAGCATAGTAAAAGATATCTAGGAAATTTTCTACCAGCGTCATTGTAGGAGGTTGCTTTTACCCTAGAGTTACATCTTTTTCGATTTTAGATGCTTATCAATGTCACAATTTTTCGGTTAATAAATCATAATGTATTTCAAGTTATTTGTGATTTTCATGTTAGATATCGTAGATTTTTATTTTTTATTTTTATTTTTTGATATCTTTAACGAATTACTCAAATCAACTCCGCACTAATGTTCGCTACAGTAATAAATTTCAAATCAGGCTTCGTCTTTAGAAGTATGGCTTCTCCCAGTTATAGTAATGTGATAACTTGTTGGAGAAAAGGAAATGAGCATTATATTTTGAACTTCCTCTCATCCATTAGTCATCGTTCTTCGTTATGCAATTATCCACGTCAATGACGGTGTCATTTCTTTTTTAATTAACAATGTACGCTGTCGGCATCTATGTACAATATTTCAAACTAGAGCTGTCGATGACAACTGCCGCCATGTGCTGTTTACAGGCTACAAGCACTTGTGCCTGGTCCACCTACTAACCCTGTTAGTTAATGATTCTATGCCACGATACGAAAATGCCTCTCCTGACTCTGTCAAAGGTGGTTTACTAAAAGAGAGATTCTGAGAGTTATAATAACTTCTACTACTATTTAATCTTAGTTTTGGTTTGAACCTATAATTAAAAGTTCTAAAAGTTCTTCTGTTTCGAACTTTTTGTCCGTTACCAGAATTTCCAAGTCCAACATTACGGGGCAAGGATCTGAAATTTGTTGAATATCAAACACTGCCCGGGCTTTTCTAGAACTTGAATTACGTGTTCATGAAAGCCGGCTCTTACTTATCTTTACCCATCTGTAATAACACATGGTGGATAAATACAGGGACTCAAAAGGGTTTGACTTTGACATTAGCTCACCAACCATACCACGAGTACAATTACAAGCTGATTGAAAAGTGAACATTGATGCATTTCAATCCAAGTAAACAAATGATAGAATCGAACTAATGTTACTTTGTTATGTTTGTGTGTGTATGTATATATACCTGATCGATAAGATTTTAAAGCTGAGAATCTCTGAAAAATAATTTGGTGATTCACCCAGAATAGGTCAGTCAAAAACAGATGTAAAATAAAAGGATATAGATTTATACACGGTAAAAGCAAAAAGAGTTGTCAAGAGCTTCCACTGTAACCTTGGTGTTTATTCATCTTTCTCATTTCCATTTCCTGGGTGGTCTGGCGGCTCTGGCTTTCGCTGCTTGAGCCAGATGGATATAAGCCGTTGTCACTCGTAGGTGCACTGTATTCACTGCTAACGCCAAGCTCCTGGGTTCCCAGAGCCATTTTCCTGAATTTTTTCATGTCCTCCTTGTACTGTGCAGTGTCATAATCAGAGCTTCCTCGGAAACTGTAGGCAGAGCTGTGTCCAGGCTTAATTCCTTCGTTCAGATCTGATAGAGACATATCTCCTTCCAGAGCACGAACAACCTTATGATATATTGAAATTGTGAAGTTTTTAGAAGCGTTGTTTCAAGTAGTAGACATATTCAATCAAGTGTGAGCCTGGAGACACTGATGATTTACCTGGCTCACTTTTGGTCTGTGACGTGCAGAATGACGGGTGCAGGCTGCGGCACATGCAACCATGCGGGTCATTTCATTGAGGTCATATTCATCTTTGAGCCTTGGATCAACCACAGAATCAAAATCATGCTCTTCCAAAGCACGAATAAGCAAAGGCCTTGCCTGTGATAACAAGAGATCAACATTCAATTAAAAGCGCATTTATGTCTCCTTCAAGGGAAAAAGAAGGCAGAAAACAGTCCCATTTTGCGAGCATGCAAGTTACTCCATACAGAAAGTTGGATCATCACAATACTGACCCAGTCTACCAGACTATCCTCCATGAAAGTATGAGTTGTGTCAACTGGTCGACGTCCAGTAATTAGCTCCAGGAGCATGACCCCAAAGGAGAAAACATCTGATTTGTCTGAGAGTTTCCCACTGGAAGCATATTCTGGAGCCAGATACCTACAGCAGCAATCGCAATGTGAGATCATGTTAAATTTGCAAAATATGCTAAGCCAAACAAGATAGTGGTTTTGATAACTATCGACCATACCAGCTAATCGTAGGCAAAAAATCTTAATTGGAGAAGCAGGGTGTTGAGCAGCCTCAACAGAGGACTACATACATTTACAACAGTTTTTCAGGGTAAGGTGGACAATGGAACAAGGAGAGCTTGGTCCATATATTGGATCGTGAAGCATTAATATGGATATGGTCATGAACAAATTCTTAATTTCCTAAAATTCATTCTACAGTTCTTGAACAGTTGAAAGGTAGTTGCTCTCACCCAAAAGTCCCCATCACTCGAGTGGAAACATGGGTGTTGAAATCAGAAGAAAACTTTGCTAGTCCAAAATCAGCAACCTGACATTAGATAATAAGAAGTGTCATATAAATTCGAGTTCCAATTCAAAAACCAATCAGATGTGATTCCGTAATAATAAGAGATTTCAACTTCCTCCTGATGTTAAACAACGACATCTAATTTTTCATGGCATCGAAAACAGAGCAACTACCTCTGCCGTAGACGACATTTTTTTTTATAAGACCGTAGACGACATTTTATCAAACAGTAAATAATGTCTAGATTTAGAATGATAGAAGGCCCTTGTCTTCTGGCTAAGGAAAAAGTGAGCAGTGAAAGATGTGTTGTTGAACTTACATCAGTACCGATAAGAAATGACAAAACAACAGTACAGATATTATTACCTTTGCTTCAAACTTAAAATCCAGAAGTATATTGGCAGCTTTGATATCACGATGGATGATCTTAGGATGACCTGAACATAAAGTTAGTTACAATAAGTATTTAAGATAAGGTAACTTAATCACATCTTAACATAAAACGCCCAGATTCATTGGACATACAATCCTCGTGGAGATACGCCAGTCCTTTTGCTGATCCTAGTGCAAGTTTCAGTCTTGTGGGCCAATCCATAGTAGGTCGCCCTTTTCCTGCATTGGATATATCTATCAGATTCTTGTAAACAATCCCAAACATCTAGACAAGCCAAATAATGACCAAGTAAATGGAACTCCAACAACAAATGGTAGCCAACAAAACTTGCCATGTAAATGAAATTCCAACGTGTTGTTTGGAACAAATTCATAAACTAGCAATCTCTGGTGTCCAGTGATGCAGTATCCAACCAGAGAAACAAGATGCCTGTGATGAACTCGGCTAATGATCTCAACTTCCGCTTGAAATTCTCGTTCTCCCTGCCCACTTCCTGCCTTTAGCTGCTTGATTGCCACCTCCTTGCCATTAGGCAGGATTCCTTTGTGTACAAATCCAAATCCACCTTGTCCAAGGAGGTTGGCCTCAGAGAACCCATCTGTTGCCCTTACCAACTCTTCATATGTAAATGTGCTCTTTGAGAAACCCAATGCAATACCAGGAGAAGGGGGCCGGTGTGGGTTTTCGCCACCTGTATAGTTGGAACCTGACCCACCACCGCTGCTCAGGAATGGTGGTGGCGGAGGAGCATAAGCTGGTGATTGGGATGGCCGTGATGCACCTGGCGGCGGAGGCGGCGGCTTTTGCATCACGGAGACAACATTCTCTAAAGGAGGAGGAGCATTATGTTGCCACTGACGTGGTGGGCCACCATATTGGTCACCTGGAAATCATGAAGAATTTAGCATAAAATGGATTAACAAAGTCCACCAAGACTCCTCCCCTTTCCCAGAAAGGCAGAAAGAAAGGAAGAAAGAAGTGGCCCTTAATGTATAATAAGAATAGTTCATCTTCCCGAATTGCAACAGCAGCCAAGCCTAAAATAATATGCCTTGTAAAACATAGGCGTAACGATGTGAAGCTGTTCTGGAAAATCATTGGTTCACTCGTAATTCCATAATCATTAGAAGGTCGCATGCAGGAATATCGATGTTCGAGTTTGAGGCTTTTGATACATAAACGTGCAAAACATGAAGAACAAAAATATGTTCGATCATTTACTCAAAAAAAAAAAAACAAAATATGTTCGATCAAAATGACTTGTGGTCAGACTGACAGAGAGGGAATAAAAGCATGGCCACAAGGAATAAACACTGTTCGATAAATCTATTTTCAAAATGAATAACGTGAATAATCAATTCCAGACAAAAATGGACTCATTCTCTTTAAAACGAAAGTTTCAGTATGTTAAACTTCACTCCAATTCAATCTCTCACCTTTAGGTCCCTGTGGCGGCACATAGTATCCCGCATTACTTGTTCTCCTCTTCTTCCTCCTAAAACATATGCATACAAGGCTTAAAATGACAAGAATCGCCACAACACCAACGGCGATTCCAACAATAGCACCAGTTGGTACATTCGTCGACGAAGAAGGGGACGAAGGCGTGGAAGAACTGGACGGAGGAGGAGGAGGAGGAGAGCTCCGAGTCACCGGAGGCGGCGGAGAATTGGTACCAGACGTAGGCGGCGGTGGGGAGGAAGACGGAGGGCTGGGAGTGTCCGAGGGTGGCGGCGGAGGCGAAGTAGTAGCCGGTGGTGGAGCGGAGGGAGTAGCAGGAGGTGGCGCGGTAGGGGTGACCGAAGGTGGAGGAGGAGAGGTCGTGTTAGTAGTGGGCGGAGGAGGAGAAGTTGTATTAGTAGACGGCGGAGGAGGAGAAGTTGTGTTGGTAGACGGCGGTGATGTGGGGGCCGGAGAAGCTCCGGGAGACGGCGAGGTTGACATTGTAGCGAAAGAATGACTCAGGCAGCCAAAGAAGGCGTCTAAAAAACGCAAAACAGAGAGGCAATTGCAGCGAAGATGGCGGCAGAATCTCTCTGTGATGATACAAGAGAGGTTTAAAGTTGCAGAGAGATGCAAAGAGAGGAGGTGGTTGAATGGAGGGGAATGAAATTGGAATGGGATTGAAGGAGTACAAGAATGAAAGCGTTTCGTTCAGAAGCAGCTTCATACGCTCCCATCTCACACCTCTGATTTGAAGCCTCCATTTTATTTTATTTTTTAAATAAATAAATAAATTCAACCAACCAAGTCCAACGACAACCGGAGAGAGACAGTGGGACCCCCCGAGCTCGTTGCTCCCATTTGTCGCCTGCAGAATTTTATACAGATAAATTGGATTTTGTGTAATTATACAATCATTTCTTGCTGTACATGACTAAAAAGGTTTGGGGCAACAAAAACATAATGAAAAAGGTTAAAGTATACATTTAATCCTTTAAATTTATATTAAGTTTTAATTTGATCCTTTAAGTTTAAAAGGTACACTTTTAGTCTTTTATCATTAATACCGTTAATTTTACTTAATAGAAAATGTTAATCAATCACTATTCTGCAATTAAATGATGTTAAAATGTATTTAAATATTGATTATTTAATATAATTATTTTTATATTTGAAAATTTAACCATATTTTATCATCATTTAATTGCAAAATCACCATCTAAATTTGTTAAGTCGTCATTTTCCGTTAAGTAAAACTAACGATATTAATATTAAAAGATTAAAAATGTACTTTTTATACTTAAAGAATTAAACTAAAACTTTAGGTAAATTTAAAGGGTTAAAATGTATACTTTAACCTAATGAAAAATAATCAGGTTTTAGTAATTTTTTATATTTTAATATTAATATTGTTCTATTATTTGTGCGCGATATCTGGGGTCATGGTTCCGTGTGTGGTCTTTTTTGGGGTGGTTCTGATTGTTGCACCGTTGGGGAATGAGTAAACTATTCCCACCAACTTCTCTCTCTCAATTCTTTTTCTTTGAGTGTAATGTTCATTCAAACTTTCCATGCTGGCCATTGTCATTTTTATTCTGCGTTTATTTATATATTGCTCAGATATTTCCCCAATTATGGCAATAGGGACTTAATGCGAGGAAATATGTTTGGAGAATTTCACCTTTGAAACAGCGTCGTAACGAACCCAAATATGTGTCGTGCAGTGTCCACCGGGACCAGGAGAAAACGAACATATTCATTCAAGCGAAAATTACACACAGCCCCAACTAACTAAGAGAAATCCGTGCTACCAATCCTAAAAAATCTTTAAATTACTGTGAAGTCCTTAGGGAGTAGAGCCTTGAGGTGAGGGTTTACATGGATATACATTAATTTATCAATTAAAGTAATATTATTTGCAACACCGTAAATTATTATGCTTCAACTTAACAGTTATATCACCTTAACTTATCATTAGTTATGTATTGATTCATCAATTGAGGCGTACCGATTTAACATTAATGGCATTTTGATTTGTCATTCACAACACATTGATTGATTTATTAACTGATAAGTGAATGTAAAGATATATTCTCATTATTCCAATAAAGCAGTGACAATAATTTAATAATGCCCCAATACCCTTAAGTCTTAATTTCTCAGACTTAGGACCCGTCGATTTTCCACATGTTTAACTTGGGGATTAGATTTTTGGAGGATATGCGATAATTAAGGAGGTGATTGTGAGGTCACATGGGAAAAAATTAATGCTCCTTCTCATGATATATGCTAAAATGCCTGTCACTAACTGGCCTGCATTACAGACCTCGGAGTCAACTGTTGGGAACAAACAACACGTTTGAACAAGCCACTCTTACCATTCCCCCTTGAGTTGTTATATATTTTGTAGGTTTAAATGCGCAGAAGGCTCCTAAACTTTGGGTCAATCGTACATAACCTCCATAACATTTCAAAGTTTAAATTAAAAATTCTAATATGTCATATTTTCTCTATTAGCTCATTGACATCACCATTTAGTTTTTATCAATTTTTCATAATTCTTATTATATACCTTGTCATTTAAAAACTAACGGCTGGAATTTCAACTATAAATTTAAGTGCATTATACTTTTTATTTAAAAAATACATGCTCAATGAATATTTCAAATAGTTCTTTTCAAGTATTTTATATTTTTTTTACGACTTTTTATTTAAAAGGATACAGTTAAATGAATAATTTAAATACTTTTTAAGGATTTTGTATTATTAATTCAAACTTTTAAATGTTATAAATGTTATTGTAACTCACATAAAATTCAAAGGGTTTTTGTGCCTTTAGGTCTATTTTGAAGTAAACTTTACTCCCAGTAGTAAATCCACATATCTAATTTTTTTTTCCATGATATTCCATCAATAGGTATTGATATTATATATACACACTATCTCTGATCCTAAATCGCATTATAAACAAAATTTTATATTTAAAATCAGATAGAGTATATGTAGTTATTTATGCTAATGTATAAATAAAATTTTATTAAAAGTATATTTGTTTAAGACATTGTCAGACCATGAATAATATTTATATATATGAATATAACCTTTTTAAGTACCAAATAAATGGCACTGCTAAGAAAATAGTGTGAAAGCTAGCTAGTTGTTTAAAGTTGAAACCCTTTCCAAATGTCGTTTCGCAAGATAGAGCCATTTTTTATGCATTTAGGGTTTAGGGTTTAGGGCCCTAAACCCTAAACCCTAAACCCTAAACCCTAAACCCTAAACGACAGACCAGCTGGCTATTGCCAAATGCCAACACTGACGGAGACGCCTTCCGTGGAAGATAAAGGGTGATAAAAAATAGCTTCATAAGTATATGTTCCAACTTATAATATTTATAGCAGTGAATTATATAGTATATAGTAGTAATTATCTTATGATTTTTTTTTCCTTGGCCACAAGTTATCTTACGAGTTTGGTTGGCATCCTTTAAAATTTTCTATGCATGTTTTTGAAATTAAATCATTTTAAATGGAGGTTAATTTAATTAAAAAAAATTGAAGCTATATTGAGGTACGAAATAATTATTTTAATTATACGAATTTGTCTTGTTCTTAATTAACCCTCATCATGCCATATGTCCTCTTAAAATTCAGGCTGCAGGCCCTTCCGAAGAATTATAAAATTAAGGTTATTAAGGATATCATGCTCTCCCACAAACTTACATCCATTACTTTATTTATTTATGACTTCCTCGGTTTCAAAATCAATAAAATATACATGTCTTTTTAGAAGTTTAAAGCATTATTTTTTTTAATTACCATTTTTTATAATTATTCAGGCCATTTTCGAAGGCTGCATTTATTAAAGCACGAGCACAAATTTGATAATATATGTACATCTCCGGCAAAAAGAATTAATGATGTGCGTAGTCAGTATTTCTGTATATTAATTGCATTTCTTAATCTGCATGTGGATGTCAAAAGACGTAAACATAAGATGTTGAACTAATGATGCATATCACGAAATTGAGTGCTACATGTAGGGGTGATGACACTTTTAAGATTTTCTTGTGCGCCTATTAAACAGTGCAAAACATTTTGATCACTGCACACACACATGAAAAATTAAAAGAACCAAGGTCTTTAGGAATGATTTGAGAAATTATTAGAAGCCATCATGAATAATTAATTTTATTATTTAGTCCATGTTATAGATGTAATAGTTGTGTGAAAGTACATGTATCTCTCCGTGTTTCTTCAAATTTCTCAAAGGATGTGTAACTCCCACAAGCCTTTTGATTTATTCTCCTTACACTCATTCAATTTATACGCTGTTTACTTCTTTTGTGTTCCACTAATTTAAAATTGTTTAATCGCATAATTATACTTATAAATAGAGGACATGTATTATATATTTAGCAGTTTGAAAGTGAATGAGAAATATTTTTTTTGAGAGAATTGCGATGAGGTCTCGTGTAAAGGATTTTACGATTAAACAGTCTTACGAAATCGTGTATTTACTATCAAATTCCGTTAATAACTCCACATACTGAGATGGAGTTGATAGTTACAACCTCACCTTACTACATTCACAACTCCATGAACTTGAAAATAATTACATGATTTTGTGGAACTGTTTAGCTTTAAAATCACTTACTCGAGACCTCATCATCATTTTCTCTATTTTTTTTCTGGGGAATATACGAAGAGTTGTAATCTTCAGGGTAGAATGATAAGACCCAAGCATCAATACTTGTATGTTCTTCATCTCTTTTTTCTCCTCCTTCTTTATTGTTTGCTACCATAGTTAGCATGAACGAAGTTGGTCCATGCCACAGATATTTATTCTCACATAGCTTTGTGAAAAGAATCCAACAAAACGTGCTATTCCTTCTAGAATTTATTTGTTAATAAGAAATTAAGCAACAAAGTTTCAAGGTATTTTTTATCCTTTAACCCTTATTGGTATTATCAAAGATTGAGACGTATGGATGTTGAATTATATTTTGCCTGGTCAATCCAGAAATTAGTGGCGTAACATTTGTGTGCCGTGAGTACTAAATCAATGGGGACCAGTTTTAATATGTCAATGCCAGGCTCTTTCTTCCTTCACATGGCAATTAGAATTGTCCATCACATCTCTTTGTGGAAATTAAATTATTCATTAATTATAGCATAATGAATTTAAGGGATCTCTGTCTTCAGTTTTGTCTAGCGTATCCATTGGTTTAATGTTTAATTCATTTAAGTTCTAACAAGTGATACGAGTAGGGTTAATCACTACGCCATATACATAAGGGTTAATTTAGTATTAATTTGACCGCGATACAACCAAGGCACATCAATTAAAATGCCATCTTTATTTGCATTAAAAAATTATCTTTATTGACAAAAAAAACCACTTTTGATACACGTTAAGGAAAATGTTAAAAAATACTTTTCTTCTATTAAAGGAGCATTTAATACCATAAATAATTTTTTGATGTAAAAATGCGTATAATGATTCATAAACGAGCCTTAATGCCGCAGGCATTAATTTTGGTTAACGTTGTTAAGTGATTGAAAGTAAATGTTAAGTTTTTTATTTAGGTGTGACCTTTTTTATTCTAAATGTATGAATTTTAAAAAATATTTTTGATTTCTGGAATCATTAATGAAGTTTAAGACTTAGATATACACAAAATTCTAAGATATTGAAAATTTTTTATTTTTTGACCTTAAACTAACCCTTAAACAAAATGTGGATTTTCTAGCCCCAAATGAACGAATTTTTAAAAATAACATTGATTTTTGGAATCTTATAAAAAATTGAGTCGTAGATATTGTTTTCAGGCTATTCTAATATATCAAAAAAAATTTATTATTCTGACCTTAAACTAGCTCTAAAATAATATCTTTCTGATCTCAAATGGATGAATTTTTAAAAATAATCTTGATTTCTGAAATCCTCATGAAAAATTGAGTCATAGAGGTTGTTTCCATGTAATTTTGAGACTGTGAAAAATTTTCATGCTTCTGACTCCAAACTAATCATAAAACAAAATGCTGACTCTCTAGTATTAAAAGGATGAATTTTGAAAAATAATTTTGATTTTTAAAATCCTTATAAAAATTAAGTTATAGAGGTTGTTTATACAATACTCTAAAACAATGAAAAATTTTCATTTTATGATTTTAAATTAACTTTAAAATAATATGTACCCGGGTTGAATTTGGAAAAGAACACGATTTCATGAAATAAGTCAAATTTCTCATCTGTGATATTTTAGGCCTGTTTTTTTTGAATCATTGTGTACATTTTTGCAACCAAAAAAATTATTTATAGTATAAAATGCTCTTTTCACAAAAGATGAAGAATATTTTGACCATTTACCCTATATGTAAATACAATTAATTAATGAAATTCATATCTTATATTAAGAATAAAAACGAATTCTCAATAATTTTAATGTTTAAGATTTAGAGAAGTACTCCTCCAATCATAAATGCAGAACTCTTTTTAAATCTGTTTAAATTAGCAATAAAAGCTACTAAATAAGTGTGTAAAAGAAATTTTATCTTCATTTATATAAATCTAATTTGTTAATAATTTGTCAATGCTCTGTTAAACAGGCCGTTTCACGTTTCCACCGGGAGCAACGTGTTTGCCCATTTGTGAAGCCGCAAAAGTCCAAGACGGTGATGAATTTGTTGCGCGTCCTTTGAAGTGACTCCCTCAGTATTATATATATATATATATAGAAATAGATATATATTCAAACCTCGATATTTTATATTGGATGAGCCTTCCAGCCCCAATCATGATGGAAAATTCGTTGTTTTTATTGCCACACCTTATCCTTATTATTAATTACTTATAACAGCCTTATATAATGTATGATGTTAGTTAACATCGGTTATTTTTCAAACATATTAAAGTTATTCTCTGTAAAAATTATTAGTTAGAACTTGGAAGGGTTTGATTACCAACTTAGGTAGTTTTATAATTAGTTAACGATACTGGATGACAAAAACAATTAATGCTTTGAATAAAAATTTAGGCAAAATTGAAACGAATGAAAAGTGTAGATGGCAGCTCAGTCTTGCAATATTATTGAAACGAGATTTTGAATGCATTGGAGATATGGAAGCAATTGATGCTGTTCTTTCTGCAACTGAGTGCCATATTTCAAGAACACTTGGTTTGTTCTGTTTGTTCGTTGGATGAAAATGGAAAGCGGAAAGCTCTAAAGCCAACCGTGTTCTTCATGCCATATTGTGCTGCGTACCACCACATTGTACGACAACCTTTTGCAAGCAAATTGGACCCTTCATCTATTGAAGAACATGGTCTTATGTGGGAACAGGTTGTCGTTGAAGACTTTTAAGTAATAATCATGACATCAAGCATATTTCAACTGCTACAAAATTTACACTCGGATTCTTCATGAGAAATGATTATTACTGTGCTTTTAAGGATCTAAGTTGGCGGTCTTTTAACCCCACCGTAGAGACAGAGCTCCTATAGATGACACACTGTGCTTTGAATGGAGGTAGAATATTAGAAAGGAAGAATAGTTACGGTGCTTTGAATGGAGACAAGATAGAAAGGAAAAATTCCAAAGTTGAAAATTACAAGCCAACACTTGGAGGCTTGACAATACCGCAAATTGATCTTGACAGAGAAAAAAACATTGACGCAAAAAGTGAAAAGATGCATGAAGGATTCAGAGAGCTCTCAATTTTATCAAAATTTTCGAAATGTACTGTTGCATCTTAGTCGTACAATATTGATGAAAAAAAAGATTTCGAGTGGATTGAAGACAGAGAAGTACATGATCCTACTCTTTCTACAAAGTTTTAAAAACTCTTGGTTATTCTACCTTATCACTCGAGGAACATGGAATGCGACAAGCCTTAAAACCAACCATGTTCTTCATGCAAGATCATTCTGTGAAGTTATACAGTAGCCTCTTGAAAACAAACTGGAAACCAAACCTTTTGAGTAACACGGTTGTTTTATGCGGAAAGTCCTTAGCGGGAAATAAAGAGTTCGTAGATTCATAGGACTCTATTTATCAACCAAGCAAGATCTTAAGGAATCTTGTTTCAGACTTCATGGAGCGCATTCTAGCTGCTCAGAAATTTACAAATGAGTTCAAAATCAAAACAATTTTTTTATGTTCATCGTCAAACTTTTGAAGATTCAAGTTGATACTTTATATGATTCAACTAGGCATTTTTTTTCAGCCCGTTTACGGAGGCAGAGCTACAATTTATGGATGAAGTGATACAAAAAGGGGATATTGTGGGATAAAATATTACTATTTTCTTTGAATTTTTGTTTTTTTTTTCACCTTCAACAACCTAAGAAAGTATTAGCAGCAATTTGTGACAAGAATAGCAGTATGAATATATAGCCAACTTTTCCCCCTTTTAAGCTTATTCTCACTTTTTTTTAACCTCTTTCGCATTGTAATTTATCTTAATATACAAGATTAAACTGAGGTGGCAATGAATTTTCATTGGTCTCCTAAACTTTAGGGCATTTATTTTGGTCTTCCTATGGGCCCTTTCCAGTAATATTCTTCTCTTGAGAGTGCATATTATCATCATCTGTAAATTGAACAGTATTGCACTTTCATTGATTTGCTCATCGACGTTACCCAAAAAGAGGAAAAGAAAAAAAAGGTCTGATCTCAGGATCATGCAACCCTCCTGTGGATTAAACAGATGTTTATGGTTGAGTCTTATGCTATTATCTCTATAAATTTTGCTTGAAGTTAATGTGACATTTATAAACATACTCCGAAGCCACTTGCCATACGCAAAAAGCCAGTGCTGGGTTTTGAAAATTTTAATGATTAAGCCATGGGGACATGAAGCAACAGGCATATGCCTCGCGCTGGCAATCTGGGGGTGAAGGTTCAGAAAAGTTTCTCCCCATTTTGAAGTAGATGATTCTGTGGCTTGCAGAATTTAGGACTTGGCCGGGTCTGGAGTTGCCCTTGCAGTTGGAAAAGAATTTGCCAGTGCATTTCCTGATCGCACCTTTAGATTTCCATTGGTTGAACTGTTGGCCAAAAGTGGGCGAAATGGTATGCATGACTTATTTTTTTTACAAAAAATTTGATGCATCCTTTGTTTTGACTAATTTCCGACAATGTTTAGAGAGCATTCTCTCACATTGATAGTCTCATGCTACCTTATACCCATAACATATGTTGTTATTGAATGTTAAGAAAATTATTGTTCCAGCATCATTACCGAAAGCTTTTATTTCTTAATCTTCATATATATAATATATGAAGATCATTTTAATAGTACTATCTACCATCTCTTATATTCCGCTAATAAACTCTTGCGTGTAATTAATGATCTTCATTTGGGGTATGAGAAAAAGGGAGCAGAATCGCTTGACATGAATGATGAGAAAACCAAGAAGTCTCTTGACTTCAGTATATTTCTTTTAAAAAATTAATATTAAAAGGTAAAATCACTAATACATGCTTACCGGCGCATTCTGTTGAATCTGTAGAGAGATCCCAAACAACACTTGAGAGTTGAGAGTGTGTGACCTCATAGTTGAAAGCACCCAAGAAAGTTGATAGCTCATAATAGGATGTACACCATATGGACATGGTGGGTAAAAAGGTCCACCCGCTTCTTTCTTTTGTATTGATGACAGACATAAATTTGCCTACCCATTAAAAGCAAACGCACTTTACTTTGATAATATGGCCAAAACATCAGGTGCCAGGCAAGTTGCTGCTTGTGCTGGACAGAATTATGAAGGCACAAACAACAGAAAGTGAGAAGACTGAGACCCAGGTGTTCTCTGTGTACATTTCCATTGCATCAGTGATTGAAAAACGGGTGGTTCGGTTTTCAGCCCAGTTTCGGAGTCGATCAGCCTCAGCTGTATACAAGGCTCTCCCCTGAAATAAATACAGAAGTCGGCTTGCTTAAGACACTTTTAGGAGCAAGGCTATGCTGTGACCCGTAAGTCTTTGCAAAAATGATTATTTAAGATGTCGTGCCCCAAAAGAATTGTTACCTCATCATCAAACCAGCGACCTCGTCGTAACCAGGCAGTGATTAAAGCAAATAAGATTCTAGGAGGGGTCAAGTAATTGACAGCCTTGCCTGTTCCCTTGACAACCCGTATTCGAGGAACTAGAGTTCTAGCAACAGTTTCAGGGAGCTCACAAATGATGTTAAACATTTGTCTGTTTTGTACAGTTGAGCCACTATGCAAAAGCCATCACATGGTGTTAGCATAGTTTTAGAGTAGTATCCACAATTTCATCATAATTCATCACTTGTAGGTGCAAAAGAGTTATAAGATAGGAAACCCGCGAAAGTTATTAATTTGTTGAGAAAAGAGGGAATTCAATGCCACATACGAGGCGCACAACTACTTCATTTTATCAGGAAGAGGTGTAACATAAAATGTTGGGTAATGGAGGGAAAAATAAAATGGACATTAGACCGTTCTGCAACAGATAACTCAGGATAATAGTTCCATCACCATCAATAAGAAAACTATATCACAAACAGAACCAGGTTCAAATTAAAAAGTACCTCAATAGCAAATCTGTAAGTACCATGCCTGGAGATGCCGAATGCACTCCTACTTTAGATCTTTTGCATTCCTTCAACAGTGATCCTTGAAGCTGCCTTAGGCCACACTTTGTGGAACCGTAACTACATTTAAATATTAAGAAACATAGTCATTGTAAGCATCAACATGGCATGAGTAAATATAAGTATAAAACTTTGTTCCGAAAACGTGAGCATCCCCTAAAAGGAGAAAAAAACAAAGTACCAAGAAAATAACTCACACAGCCGTCAGAGGGGTGCTGGAACCTCCAGAACCCGCACCATCCATATTAAATATGTGGCCCCCATTGGGTTGGTTGTTCATTACACAAATGGCTTCTCGTGTACAAATTATAGATCCAACCAGATTTGTTGAGACAATCTACAGGCAAACCAGATGGTAGAAACAGATAAAATGCAAGATGAGGTCAAATAATAGAAATGATTTTGGGCAAAAGACTTGAAACTCTCAAATGACAATCAAAGGCATGAACATTTATTTTTCAAACAAATTTCTCCCTTCGTTTCTCCCTTTTGTATTATAAGACAGTTTTTGAGTGTTTAGCTGTTTCAAAATATAAGATGTTTTGAGAAAAATAAGGTTTCATTAATGAATTTATTCCAAAATTGCCCACATTGATGGTGTAATAATTGAGTTGAGTTGGGGTTATATTAATTGAAGGGTATTCTCGGAAGTTTATATGTGTTCATTAAGAAATTATGATTTCAAATTGCATCCAATGGACTCCATCGGCAGGAACAATTTTGCAAACAATTTCTTATAATATGATAGGGGCAGTACTAAGTAACATACCTGTCCAATATCTTCATCACTAAATTGAAGCAGAGGTCTGAAACCTTTATTTGCACCAGCATTGTTTATCTAAGTTCAAATATAAGAAGTAAGAGATCAGGAACAGAAATAGATACTGCACTCAGCTCAATATATGGAATCTTCAGATTTTTTATGTCTTCAGTAATAATGGAAAATTTAATGGTCTCTGGAAATTACAAAATTCTTAAAAGAGTTAATTTGCATTATCATTCTTGCTTTCATAGTGAATAGTTCTATCTGTGATTTTACATTTCTATCAAGTATCAATGATAGTAACATGTAAGTCGTATACAAAATGAATGAAAATAAATCAAATAATCCAGAGTCAGAACAAAAATACTGGATCACTATATTACATTCAGTTCATGTGTCAAAAAAAAAAATGGTTGGAAAGCAGTGTTGAAATTGAGATGTACATAAATAACACCGGCTTATGATAGAGAACAAAACGATACAAATTCAAACATTAAATATTGTCAGTGTCATGTCTTAGCCATAATGACTGCAAATACTTACCCAAATGTCAATACATCCAAGCTCACTGACAGCAAAGTTTGCCAGTCTCTGTACATCACGAGGCTCACAAACATCACAGGCGATGCCCACTACTTTTGCCTGAGATAGTTTTGTCAGAGATGAACCTACTGCAGAGGCAATGCCTTCCTTCAGGCTTTCCTCCAGCTCTTCTATAGTTTCTTGTACAGATTCAGGGCTGCCTTCACCAAATATGAAAGAGGAAGAATTTATGTGAGTATTATGTAGATGAAAAACACAATACGCCTCAATCTCAATTTAACTAAAGAAATTCTCACAATCAAGGACGCCACCTGCGAGACGTAACAACCACTCGATCTCCAGAAAGAAGAAATTCCCGTGCAAGTGCTTTACCTAATCCCCTTGTACTGTACAAACCATTTAGGAGATGCAGAATTCATGTTATAAAAACACATGTCAATTTTTAATATCATAGTGCATAGCATAACTTCAGATTTGCAGAGTGACAGATACATGTTCCACTTTGAGCCACATGTGAGTACATAATATTATTGTACAGGCAGGCTAATATCAAAGATATTTGTGTTCTTTAGCTGAATTACTCTGGATCACTTTACGAAATGAGACTTGCATGGAACATGGTACGTAATTCAGAAAAAGGGAATTGAACAAACCACAAAACCAATGACTAAGGTGATAAAATCCATAATCAACATGCAAAAGTGATGGAATTCTATTATAGAAAAGGATCAAGACAAACTTTTATAGATGAAGCAAGTATACCTCCCGGTTATGATAACATTACGAGGACCAGCGCGACAATGTTCCTCCAAAACCATGTTGGCACCTATCATTGTTCCTATGATTATTCCTCCGAGCCAGCTATACCATATCAGTTCATCCATCTGGCTGTCTCCACCTTCACAAAATTTGCAGAAAACTTAACAATTGATACGGGATAGTGATGCATATTAGAGCAAAAAGATTTGCAGACACGTCTCTATTGAAAGATAGGGTAATGTACCAACCTGACATCAGAAATCCAATTGTAAGGATTACCCCCGTGCTCATCATAGTTACAATATACCTTCCAATTTGAAGGGCAACCTGTGTTTCATAAAGAAAAACACTGTCAAAGGCCAGATAGTTAATACAAACCAAGATAATATAAATGCTGCGGCTTGGATACATCTGTCCGATGGCCCAAAAAAATTACTTATCATAGTTATCACTCTACCAAAGTTATGAAACAGAAAATTTAATGACATGCTAAAATATTGCTGGAAATGTCTAAATCTGAAGTAACAATAAAAGTTCTATCGAAACTTCTGCTCTCCAATAACTAACACCATTGCAAAAGAAGTAAACATAAATTGGTGATTCTCCCACATAGGCCTTGTTGAAGAGCTCAAAACCACAAAAACAACTAAATTAGTACATCATAAAATTATCGTATGCCCTACTCATCTTTAGCGCCGCAACATCCAGTTTTATATCCAACTTGACTTGAAGAGTAAGAAACCACCTGCATAATTGTTCTTGAACTAAGCCAGCTTTTGCTTCTCTGTTAATTCTTTTAGTCTTTAGAACACAAATAACCATTTAACGAATCAAAGACTCCGTGACAAAGAACCATCTCTTTTCTTTTTCTTTCCCTTTCCCTTTCCTTCCCCCCCCCCCACCCTAATTTCAATCTAGTCAACTAATGAAGCCGAACTTCCATTAAATTCAAGGAAAGCTCCAAGTTTTACCGCCCACCATTTTAACTCAGGTTTCAAATAGAAACGACAGGTTACTATTGGGATCAATTACTATTAACTGAAAAGAAATACGAGAGCCAGGAATCTTGAATTCCAGAGGCCAGACTACATGGTACTACATTACTTGGTCATGGAGGCTATTGACAACCGTCAAAATTATTTCAACCTTTTTTCGGTAAAAAAAATTATTTCAGCTTAAAATAGTTTATGTTCATTAGTAAAACCAATTAATCAAACTGACTAACCAATTCTAAACCACATCACGTGCTACTTAACATATTTGCTAATTAATGAAGTCAAGGTCAAGGGAATATATTTATTTATAATTATAAATTATAATCATCTAAGAGCAGATTAGCAAAATCACTTGACGGTCTCGTGGGGCCTGGGTAACACTCCAGAAGCTTTAGTTTCGATCACGTCATGTATACAGGAAAAAAAAACTACAGAATAGTAATAATTACTTGAAACAACTTACTGCGGATAGCACCTCCTCCACCTTCGCCACTGCTTGCCGATACTCATCATCTGATTTTGGATTCCCCTTGAAATTCCTCAACATCATAGACTTCATAGAAACCCAGAACCCTTTTTGCCTATTCAAGTTTACCAAAATGTGATCTTCTTCTTCACTTGCCAACCTTTTCTCTTCCACATGTCCTCCATCCTCAGGCCTGATCGCCCTCAAACAAAGCCCGTCATGGCCGCCAAGTATTCTCCGGGGATTGGACCGGTAAAAACCTCGCCTGAGCAACCTCCTACTGTGGTGGCCTTCGAAGCAAAGATAGTCGAAGCTACCTGGGAAAACGTGAAGACTCACGGTTGTGGCCATGGCTAGGATTCAAAGATGGACAAGACGATGTTCATGGAGGTGTTGAAATTAATTGGGAAGTTAGGCAAGCGGGCGAAGTTATGGACTTATTGATGATTCATGGCCCCCAACTTTTGTAATTTTGTGGACGAAAATATCAGATGTGTTATGTGTGCACAGATTCGCTGGAAATCTGCAAGTATTAGACGAAGGGCTTGTTTGCCAATCAATTCTCAAAATCACTTTCACGCAAGCCGAGACAAAACTCTCTCACATACATATCTCGGATTCTGTGAAACCAAGATTTGAAACCTAGGTTTTGTTACTTCCCAAACAAGCCCGAAGAGAGGAAAGGTTGTGATGACCACACGTCAAAACTATGCTATGACAACCTTGTCATACTAACGTGGGTCGTGCCAATATGGGTACGTGTCTACCTCACTTTTTCATGAGAAGTGGGAGATGACGTCTCTTGTGTTGTGAACTAAACTGAATGGAAAACAAGGATGGTGAAAGGGTTAACGAGTAAATTTGTGTCGAAAATACTTACCGAATTCTATTGGGTGTACGAGAGGCTTTTAAGGGATAATATTATCACGAAAATGTAAAAAATGTTACAATATTATTAAATTTTACCGTTAAATAATTTTATTTGATTAAATAAAATTTTAGTTGATCGTCAGTTAACCGTAGAGTTGGAAATTCGAATCGGCCATTCACGAGCTCAAGCCTAAATAGATCAATCTGTTTATGCCCGATAATATGAAATGGTTTGATTTTTGAAGCATGGCTCTCAAATTAATGGGCTTAGTAGATCCATGAGCTTTTGGTCCATTTAACTAAAAAAAAATTCTATTTTCTTATTTTTTTTTTCAATGTAAAGTAGTAAGATTTTTAATTTAAAACATAAATAATATCAAAATTAAATTAAAAGAAATAAAGTTAAGATGATAAAATATTATGAATGAAAATTTTAACAATTGGACATGAAAAATTGTTTTAAGTAATAGTCATATGATTAATAATTAAAACTAAGATGATGTCTAATGTTATTAATGCAAGAAATAAAATGATAGAATAAAGTTTTATATTCATTTCCCAATTTTGCAGTTCGGCACTTAAGTTGGTCACGGGCCAACCCACCAGTCACGGGCATATTTAACATATTTTCACTTTTTTTCAAATAGATTAAGTTATAATAATAGATTTTTAATTTAATTTTTCAAAAGTAGTTTGTATGTAGAAAACAACTTAACAAGTTTGATATTAAAATTAGAAGAGTGAAAATGTGTATATGTCTTTATATAACATATATAATAACTACAAATAAGTATTTGATTGAAATGATTCTTCTAAAACTTCAATGAAAAGAGTGAGTTATTATAATATAATGTATTAGATAAACTGTAAGAAAACTTATGTTTGAACATATTTATTCTTTTCACATTTTTAGATTTGTATGGAGTATATGATTGATAAGAAAACAAATTTAAAAATAAATGTTTGATATAAAATAATTTATTTATAAAACTTGGAAGTAAATATAAGAAGAACAAATAATGTCTAAAACAAAAATAAAAAAATAATTTGGCAACCAGCCCTTTTAGGCCCGCTTTCTTTTTTTGATACTAAATTACAGACTTGACCCTCGACTTAAACGGGCATAATCGGATCAATCCGATAAACTCGATCCATTTTCCCAACTCTAGTTAATTGTATGCACTCTTTAAGGTTAATACGATATTGTACCGTTTTCTACACTTCTAGAACAATATTATCTCTAAAAAAACTTTCTACCATCCAGTGCAACTCTGTGGATATTTCCGGAACAAATTTACCATTTAACCTATATTTAGAAAACATTCTAGTTGTCAATAAAAATTTTGTAGCTCTTTTGATGACCCAATCGATTACAAATATCGAATCCTTCAAAGCCAGAGGTTTGAACATCAAATAACACGAGGTATATAGCAATATTTTTGCTTTCACTCTTTAGACAACTTAGATAAATTAACGATGTACTACTGATCAAAGTGAAAAAAAACATATCCAGATTCAGGTTTAGTAAATGGTTTAAATGTAGAAAGAGTTGTTCATGGCATCAGCAAAATTGTGAAAATGGTTTGAGCTGTTTTCAATATCATTATAAATATAAGAAATAGCTTAAACAATGATCTCTTGATTGAATTTCCCAAAATTTGAAGTGATAAAAAAAACAGTTATAAATAATATTATTTAGGTTGTGAAAATGATTAGATGTGTCATCAATAACAGGTTTTAGAAGTGTTACTGAAAAAAATGATTGAAAGTGTTATCAATATTATCACAATTTAAAATGTAGGAAACAATTTAAATAATAAAGTTTTGAACTAATTAAAAATAGTTGCAAATATTATTATCAAAGATGTGAAAATAACTAGAGATGTTAATTTTATTATTGAATGAGTCGCGTTTGCCTTCCCTTACAAGAAACTCTTTGGGGTAATTTTATCTTTTTGTCCAAATATTAAAATTCCATATTCCATTTTTTTCTGTCAACTAAAATTTCATACTCCTACCATATGATTAATGTGTCATTTTTCTTATTAGAGTTGCTTTTTGGAATTTCAAAATTGAAGTGGAATTTTTGTGCAATGTTTCTTTTAATATTTGTGTGTCAAGCTTAAAAATGTATAACTTCTGAATAGATTTTTCATTAAAACCGTGAACAATAACTCAGTTTTAATCGATCCTACTGGCTAGTAATTAACTTTTGTGCCTGATATTTTTTTTCTTAATTTTTCCTCTTCTGTAATATTTTCCTTGCCATGGTGTAGTCTTTGTTATCCATTATCTGTCCATAGAAAGTTTTCAATATTATGGACAAAGTCTTGTTGGGGTTTCAATATAGAACATATAAAAAATAGAAGGAACCATATTTATATGATTACGAAAACTAAATTAAGTATGCCTATTAATTACTAGTCGATCACGTTGAAATTTCTGTTTACAAACCAACATGATGAACATAAAAATAATAATTTATACTAGTATGTGAATCAGCGGGAACCATATACTATTTGTTTAGTTGATGAATATGTCTCAGTTCTCAGATATACGTGTTACATATACAATATTTCAAAAATATGTTGTTCCACAGCCGGTTCATTAAAATATGTTCCATGCGATATAGCTGCAAATAAAAAACCCCTCAAGTCTGATAAGTTTAACAACTGAAAGGGTACCCTGACTTGAAAAATAATTAACTTCAAATCATTTATATGTTAATTATTTGTTTTTATCCCTGCTATATGTTAATTTCGATGGTATCGTTTTCAAAGGGGAATGCGATTCAAAACGTTGTGAAAATTTGCTCCAGATCCTAAAAATCCATTGTTCACCATGTGGTGTTCCAAATCAAATAAAACACACATATAACCCCTAGGCTTCCTAGTTATATTTAGCCTAGTTACGTAATTTATAACGTTTGCTTTTGTTGAATTAGTATTTCTGTAATATAAAATAGAGGAATATATTGCGTTCACACTCCAAAATCTTCCCCATTGAATAATTAAGACTTAATAAATATCCACAACTATTCACGACACTTTTATTTTTTATTTTTTAAAAAAAAAGGTGTGCACGCCATGATTTTGGTAAATGACACGTTTGGAGACAAAGCAACAACATACAACTCGGAAGGGACGTCTTAATAATTTGCATCACCTGACAGCAAATTTTCTCACTTATACCTAAAACGTGGGATTTTAGATCAAATTGTGTTTAGTTCGTATTTAATATTAAATTACATGTCGTGTGTCAACTTAGCTTATCATCAGTATGTTAGTGATATTTATAGATGTTAATCTGAAAACGTTAGATCAGAAATCGCCGTGAATCCTGTGACCATAAATTACAGCAAAAAGCTGAGTAATGTGCAGCCTGGAACCAATTATTTAACAAAAATATCCATTTATGATGGGCCAACACAAAGCATTCTTAAATCATTAGTTTTGTCAATTATGGTTGCTTTGAAGGAATGGAAGTTAAAGAGAAGAAGCTACAGGTTCATGCAGTATTTTGTTTTTGTACATAAAATAAGATTGGAATTTAATTATCCCATATCCAAGAGTCAAGGTTTGTGTCCATTTTTGGAAACGTCCCCCTTTCGTTTTTCTGCATTTTCCTCTTTCAGAGATGCAGGACAGCCCTGATCAAGAACAGAGCAAGCACCACTATTATTACCACCCTCTTCCTGCTTCTTCGGATTCTTATGCTGAAAAAACTGGTCTGAAATATGAGAGAAAAGGGGAAGGATCGTCATGGGTTGAAGAAGAAGATGAGGATGTTGCAGCAGTTGGATCCCATAAAGACAAGCCTCGTCTCAATAAATACGCACTTGCTAGTGCTATATTGGCTTCCACAAACTCCATTCTCTTGGGATATGGTGAGTAATTCCATTCAAATCAGTTCAAATACAGAGCAAATTCAACTTGTGTGTGTTTTCATGGGGATAAAAATCGTGTTTGTTCAGATATTGGGGTGATGAGTGGTGCCGTGTTGTTCATAAAGGAGAATCTGAGAATGACATCAACACAAGTAGAGATCCTAGTGGGTTGCCTGAACGTATGTTCATTGATCGGATCTCTGGCCTCCGGCAAGACCTCCGATTCAATAGGGAGGCGCTACACCATAATCCTAGCAGCATCAACATTTCTGATAGGCTCACTTCTGATGGGGCTAGCACCTTCCTTCACATTCCTCATGGCCGGGCGGGTAGTTGCAGGCATCGGAGTCGGATACTCCCTCATGATCGCTCCAGTGTACGTAGCAGAGCTCTCACCTTCTTTGTCTCGAGGCTTCCTCGCATCCCTCCCAGAAGTCTTCGTCAGTATTGGGATTCTTCTGGGTTACATCTCCAACTATGCTCTCTCAGGTTTCTCTCATGACATAAACTGGAGACTCATGCTTGGTCTAGCATCCTTGCCTGCAATTGCGGTTGCCTTTGGTGTTTTTGTAATGCCAGAATCGCCTCGCTGGCTCGTCGTGAAGGGAAGGTTTGAGGAAGCCAGGGATGTTTTGTTGAGAACTTCAGAGACAAAAGCAGAAGCTGAGATGAGACTTGCAGAGATATCAGACGCTGCAAATTCTTCAGGGACAAGTCATGATGGACAAGGGGTCTGGACAGCCATGCTTGTGAGACCTTCTCGAGCAGTGCTGCGAGTTCTTGTTGCTGCCATTGGGGTCAACTTCTTCATGCAGGCTTCTGGGAACGATGCTGTGGTTTATTACAGTCCACAGGTCTTCAGGGAAGCTGGGATTCACTCTGAGAAGCAGCTTGTTGGTGTTACAATTATCATGGGGATCGCCAAGGCTTGTTTTGCTTTGGTGTCTGCTCTGTTCGTGGACCGGGTAGGAAGGAGGCCCATGTTGCTATTGGGCTCATTTGGCATGGCGGTTTCGCTATTTGGGCTGGGCTTGGGCTCTAAGTTCCTTGAGCAGAATGATGGTCAGCCTGAGTGGGCCATTGCCCTGAGTGTATTTGCTGTGTGCTGTACGGTCTCATTCTTCTCTATTGGGCTTGGCCCAATAACATGGGTATACTCATCAGAGATATTCCCCCTGAGGTTACGGGCCCAAGGTTCGGGCCTAGCTATGTCGGTGAACCGGCTGGTGAGTGGGGTGGTATCCATGACATTTCTCAGCATTTCCGAGGAAATAACGTTTGGGGGCATGTTTTTTGTTCTTGGTGGGATCATGATCCTTGCCACCATCTTCTTCTATTGCTTTCTGCCAGAGACCAAAGGTAAGAGCTTAGAGGAAATTGAAGCTCTGTTTGAAGATGACGAGGCTCCCTGAGAATTACCATATTACGACTTCAAGGCCTGGCTTGAAATAAAGCTCAGCATTCACAGACCAAAGTAGTGGTTGCCTGATTGGCGTGGAATATTATGGATAGGTGAAGAGAATGAAACCAAAAAAGAAAGTTTCAGTTTCTGTATCATTCTATGGTGATGATGAGAAATTCAATGTAATTATATCAAATTGTACGTCTAATATTCTTTGGAAAATTCTTGCAATTCTGCGAGAGTGGATAGTGTATAGATTTTCCCATTCTTATTCATGAAACAGACCAAGAGTTCACGAACAGTGAACCAATATTTTATCTGTTTTGAAATGTGGAGACGGATTAAATTATATATGCTATTGTGTGGTCAAAAGTAGTACCGCTAGAGGATTCTGAAGTACGGAGGTAATGAGGAAACAGTTCATATACGTATTCGCCCGTGCCGATCATCATAACCTGAACCCCAAAGCAACAACTTTATACGAACAAATTGGATCAGAATCGCACTGACCATACGCAAGTGTTCGGAGCAAAACATGACATGTTTGTTTCTGTTACTTTAATATTTGTTAAAAGATGAAGACAACGTACACTTGGGGTTCACGGGTGGTGAAAAATAATCCTTGGGGTATTCTGCCAAGTGCTAACTCAAATCACATGTACGACCCTAACCCCACACACGCACATATACAGGTTGACATTATAATCTAAAGCAGTACACATCAGCTTCTCTTGCACTGTGTAGCTCCTCAATATATTAGCATTTGGTTTTCTTGCTTCTGTTAGGATATATGTTACTGGTTTGTGTACTATCTTCAGTGTTGTCCGTTACCCTTCTTGCCAAAAGCTTTGCTTGTTTCAACTCACACTTCAAATTTTATCACAACTGTTTCATGAACTATCCTTGTCCAGAAGCTCACAGATCAGAGATCACCAGTTTTGTTTCTTTGCCGCTTGTCTGCTACTGTGACTGTAATCTCTCCCCAGCTTAATTGATCGAATATTAACTTAACGTTAAGGATTTGAATTTGCAACCTAATCTCTTGTACTTATATATGATAATATATGGCCAGTGCGAGGGACAAGCTCATGAAACCGTAAAAGAAAAATGAAAATAATTAATATAACATCATAATAGGGACCATACGTCATGTTCCAAATGTCAAACACCCACCAATCCCTTGTCGTCATTGACACAAGCCATGAAGTGAAAAAGTTATACTATATATTAAAAAAAAACTGGAGGTCGTCTCGTCTGTGATTTTTCAGAGGGAAAGTATATATAGTGAAGTATGACGAAATCCATGGAAAGGGAAAATGGTTTTTCTTCTTGTCATTGAGCCTATTTGATTTTAAAAAGGCTGACTGAAATCATCTCAAACTGTCTGTTATTACCTGGTTGGTATTTTAGGTAAAGGGCAAGATCTGCTCTCTTGCGAGTGTCGTGTTTTGTTTGGAAGCTTCCAAGACTTGAAGATGCCATATTTAGAGAGAGAGAGAAATAACGCGATTTCTTGATGTTTTCAAGATCATGTATGTGTATATATATATATATCTTATGGTTTTTTGTTAAACACTTAAAAAGCACTTTTACGTAAGTCGAGATAAAACTTCTCTCATATACTTACCTCGAATTGCGTAAAATCATTTAAAAAAGTTATTCTCAAACATACCCTTAGCGTTAGTTTGCTTGTAATAATTATAAGGTTAAAGTATACGTTTGATTATTTAAGGTTGTGTCATGTTTCAATTTGATTTAAGAAAGTGCACTATTAGTTTTTTATTATTAACACCGTTAATAAAAAATGATAATTCAGCAAATTTAAATTGTGATTATGCAATTAAATGCTCACATAGTATTGTTAAACTTTAAAATATAAAAAAAATATATTAAATAATCCATCTTTAAATATATTTTAACATCATTTAATTGTATAATGATGATTGAATTGTCATTTTTAGTTAAGTAAAACTAAAGATGCTAATAATAAAATTTTAAAAGTGCACTTTTTAAATTTAAGAGACGAAAATAAAACTTAGCCTAATTATAATTATATATGGCAAGAGTATTAATTAATGGTTTATTGGAGAAGATGATGAGACGTACAGGAGAGTGAGTAGTGATTGGTACTCAAAAAAAAGATTCAACAAGGCGGTGAAGCCAAAGACTGAGAGCCTCTAACATTGTCTTGTAACCACCGGACGAGTTGAGGAAGACACGAGCATGTGGACAAATTAAGCTCTCTGTGTAGTATCCATTTAGATGGCAACATTTAAAAGGTGACAACATTAACTTTGTCCTCCACTCTGCTATCTCACATCTCGAAAACCATGTTCCTCTCTCTCTCTCTCTCTCTCTCCATCTCGCCACCCCCCTCTCAATCTGTGCTTGAACGGACATTCATATAATAAACTCTTGTGAGCTTTCAAAATTCATTTCAGTGGACGCAGAAATATAGTATGGGAGACCCCCCCCTTTCCTTCCCCTAGCTTCTTGGCTTATTAAAGAACAGTAGGGAAGGGATACATATACATCCAAGTTGAACTTAGAGATATATGTATAGTAATTAAATTATAGATTTTAGGTTTGTTGGTTATTGAATTTAGTAGTATTGGTTTAGGGTTTGAGGGGGTCAGGTTGTGGAAAGTGGAAGCAATAATTGAAATATGTAGAGACACGAAATGGGAAGTTAACTACCAATTTGATTCAAAATGTTGGGTAAAAAGTCACTATCCAAAAATTAGTTATAGAAACTATATATGGAGTGCACAGTTCACTGCCTTAGACTTGAGAGAGCCATCAAAATATATAGGTACCCGGGCGGGGGGACTTTCCTACATGAATAAAGTTAAGAAGATTGGATGAAAATTCTCTATTTAAATAATTTTATTGATTAAAAAAAATCTGAACTATCGATATTTTTTATATATAAAAATATATCAAATCTGTTTTATTAATAAGATTTAGGAAAAAGTTATGTATTGTTACCTACACTTGTATTTAATTTTTAACACGATACTTGCGTATTGTCCTCCTAATTAAATTATTAATTTTGTTTTTACCACAATCGTTAGCTCTTGTAACTTTATTCTGTTAGCACAATTAGCTTATACACAGAAGCTAACGATGCTAACAGATAGGGCTGGAAGTAGGCCATTCATGTCAGATTTCATCATTAACTGGCTCGACCTGTGACCTGTTACAAATCTTTTTTTAAGAATTGTGCTTGGCCTGTACAAAGCTTGAAACTTTACATTCTAAAAAGTAGGCTAACAGGCCAAGCTAGAGGTCTCTGAGATAACATCTGGCATGTTTCCATCCATACTAATAGATATTAATTAAAATATTTAATTAGAAGAAAAAACATATGTACCAAATAAAAAATTGAAGAAAAGTGTAACTATCAACAAACGAGTTTTCCCTAAAATTTATAAACAGCAAGTTTTCGTCGTTTTTTATTTGACTGGTTATACTTTAAAGTTAAATTTGAAAAGAGTTTATGAAAAAGCACACAATTTATAATCTGCGTTTCCATTAAAAAAGTACGCAATCCCACTTCGTACAATTTCCCAGAATCATCAATAGTGTTACTTGTGTCATTGAGCTTTGTACATTAATAGAATTATTAATTGCCAAAACAATAGCACTACGGAATTTTAGTTCTATTTCAACGTATCTGTGCATTTTATAATTTCAATGAAACGTCAATTTTTTTATTCATTTTACCTTTTATTAATAAACATAACCATAGTTTGCGCAAGTGTTTGTCTAGAAAATAAAACAGACTAAATAATAATATTTTGGTATAATAACATTATTAGAGTTTGCTATCATATACATTGTTTAATAGTTTCTTAATTCTTACATTTAACATTAAAGTTTAACTACATATATTTTGAAATAAGGTACTCCCTCAAGTTCTAAACATAAAATCAATTCTATAGCTGATCTTATATTAAGGAACTCTTATTTCTTAATCAGGATTACTCTTCTATCTCCCTCCTCCCTCTTTCGACGTAATTGAAGAGATTTTGTGTTGTGTGAGAGAGAGAGAGAGAGAGAGAGAGCGAGATCGTTTCATTAGAGTTAATTACGTACTAATTAATCCTGGTCTCCATGCATGGAAGTGTCTTTAATTATGAACATTGATTGTCCATTTAATCATATCGTCACTATGTGATTATAGCTAGCTGTAATCTCTGAACAAGCTAATGCAAAAATTTTAATCTCACTGGTTAAAGCAGCAGACTTTCGATCCTTTAGTAACCAAACTTGTGAGATACGACATTAGTTTCAACACCTCTGTATTTTTTATCTTCCACTTAAAATAGATTATGTTTTTTTTTTTTTGACCTCAAGAGTGTTTTTTTTCCAATACATACAAACATGTAAATCCCACGTATTTGTAAACAAAAGATTAGAAGTTCCTATAATTAAGCTGTACATTAGAAAAAGATTTAACAATCTCAGACCCCCTAATTTAACATTTTATTATTGGATATGATTTTGTATATATGGAACATTATAGCTTCATTTGCAAGTCTTTCTATATTGAGCTTAATTTCATATCAAATTTTCCAATAACTTAATAAACCGAAAACAATTATTAATTAATTAGAGATAAAACAATTTTGAATTAATTTTATGTGAAGATAACTTTTGTCATAAAAATTATTAGTTAATATTCTAACGAATGGAGATATATATATATTTCTATATAAAAAATGATTCAATGCTTTGAATAAGATTAAACATGCAGTTAATATAAAATCACAATAGTTATTACAGAAAGAGTCAATAAATCAGATCAATATCATTATTAGTATATAAAATACAAAATTTACAACAAGTTAAACATTTATTGTGTGAACTTATAATCTTGATTATAATATAAAGAACGGGATAATCTTAAAGAGAAAAAAAATGATAATAAAAATAAAAAGAAGTTGGATTGGATGTTTATCTAATGCGAATCTCCTACATCCACAAAAAGCACGTGAATGCATCATGCATCTATATATATAATGCATTCCTAGACAGTATATAAACAAAATTAAAAAAAAAAAAAATGAAAGAGGCAGCTGGTGATAACATATATAAAAGAGAGTAACGTTAAGATTAGTCTCTCGAATAAATGAACATATGGAATTCATTTTACAGGAGAGCACGTAGAAGAAATAAAAGAGTTTAGGTGAAGATTCTTGTTGAAAAGCAACAGTAATGTAGGAAGCTTTTGTTTTCTTCTGCTCATCGCTACTTAAATTTGGAGGATATCAGATATGGTCGACTCACACACACTTCACACACGCACACAAGAGCACCACGTCCCATTTGAATTTCAAACACCATTAAGCGCCTGCAATAACAGCTTCTCTTCCACAATATACATAAACTCATCATCTCTTGTTAAATATCATACCCTGGTCCCCCCTACCTTCTTTTGTTGTAGCACACCCCACCTATTCATTATTGGCTGTTTCTTCAACACGATCGATCAGTATCAGTAGTAGTATTTCTTTGTAATATATATATATATTCTATTTAGAAGATTGCATTAATTAATATAATCCCCCATTACGTGGAAAGTAGAAGGCTTATGATTGATCAAGCAGCTCACTTTTCAGACCATATCTTTGTTGTATTATTAACGGCCACCATCTCTAATTAAGCTTGATTCCTTAATCCATCATAACTTTATTGTTCCAATGTAGAATCTCTTTACTTTCTTGGGTCTTCCAAACAAAAACTTGGCCACCAAGAGTGAGCGTTGTGCTTCTCTTATAAGCCTCTTATTCTGGCGTTCTTGTCCCGCAAGTTTTACACAGTTCCACTACTTCAAGCCAAGATCAAGGGAAAAGCATCGCAGCTAGCTTTATTCGTGGTATACCACATTTTGGGGGCTTCCACTGTACACGTTTGGTTAGCTTTCCGATGATTGACTAATTATATATTATCACTGAGTTAATGGTAGTTAATTATTGTGAAGAGTTACTGAACCTGTCATTAATTCATGCGTTATAACAATGACCATATTTCTGAGCAAATAAAATTCAGATTCAACCGAATTGTGTGTTCACCATACACACATAATTCCAGGGTTAAAATAGTGTTTCTCACTTCAAAGCATTTTCTCGCTAACACTCAATGCCTTAAAAGTGATTTTTAGTATGCTTATCACTTTAATGTATATTGCCAATAGCACTCCTATCGTAGGCAATTTTTTGTGTACTCAACAACATAAATTAATTTTCAACTAGAACTTAATACCTTAAATCTAGGTACTCGTCATTGTTACAGAAAAAAATATTTTAACAGTCAAATTGCATCAAAAATTACTTTAATATACTAATTACTAGTAACAAAATATTTTAAGGTATTGAATGCATAAAAAAATATTTTAAAATATATTAATTTGAAACTAAAAGAGTTAAAATGGTGGTGAACAGAACCTTATTGAAATAATATTAGGGAATGAATAGAAAAAATGGTGTTGAGCATTTAGATAAGGTGCATGTTTGGCTAAGCAGCAAAACCATGATTTTGAAAAAGCTGTTAATAAACATATACCTCGAAAATGCAAAATAACTTAGGGGTCCAAAATCATGGTTTTAAAAAGTGGTAGACAAACATATTCAAATTCTTTAAAATATCTTTTAACTCTCAAAACCATGGGTTTCTAAAACCTATTCTTTTCAACTTTTTCATAAACTATTCTCTAAAATCAATTCTTTAAAAATAATTTTTATGTAAACTGAAGTAAATTGAGATAGAAGTTATTCTCCAGAAATTAATTAACACAGTTAGAAAAGAGCGACTTTTAAAAAATAATGGGAAGTCAAAGAGGACAGAGAAGAAGACGAGAAAAACAGCATAAAGTTGGTTTTAGAAGATTTGAATATGATTATATTTACGACTTCTTTTTTTTTTGCCAATCATATTTACGACTTCCACTTTCGGTTTCTCATGCATTTTATACCTCTCTCTCCCACTTCCTCCCTTCATTCCTTACCCATCACTGCTCTCCGCCCTCCCTCTCTCTGCGCTTTCTGTTTCCTCTAATGGAAACTCGCCTCAAGATGCGAATCTCTCGCATATTCCGGTCCTCTTTCGGCTCTTGCCGCGCTCGCAACTTCTCTGATGTCACCGAAAAAGCCGTCTTTCCCGAGCACAGCCACCGTGGCTTTCAGTTTCACCCCATTGAGCCTTCGTCGCCTAAAGCCCGTCCCTTTCCTTCCATTTGTGGGCCCAAAGCCTTGGAAACCTCTCAGACTATTGATTTGCTTCCTAGAAAGAAAGTCTCCGAGTGGCCGTCGTCGCCGTTTCTCTGGGGCAATCGCGAAGGAAGGCCGTGCCCCCCTGTTTCGCCGATCACGCCCCTGAATCCAATATACGAGGACGAGTTTGGTTACTGTGAGAAACTGAGACTTTCAGGGAGGAACGAAAAGAGTAAGAAGAAAACCAAGAAGAGGAAGAAGAAGAAAGAAATCCGTAAGAAAAGGAAGCCTTCGGATATGTTCCCATATAACTCTTGCGCTCAGGACGCAACCATAGGAGGTTATTGGTGGTACAGCAACGACGACGACGACAGCGAAGTAGAGGATGAGACGGAAACCCTTTTCTCTTCTAGAAGCCACTCTTCCGATTCCTCCCGCTCTCACCGCCGGCGTCATCGGCCTCACCAGAAGAAGAAGGACGGCGATCGAGTGGGTTCTGCAGGGAGCCTGAGTTCTGAAATGGGCATGATGCCATTGAAGGGAAGAGTGAAGGATACCTTCGCCGTAGTGAAGCGATCCAGTGATCCTTACAATGACTTCAGGACGTCGATGGTGGAAATGATAGTTGAGAAACAGATATTTGCGCCCAAGGATTTGGAGAATCTCCTTCAGTGTTTTCTCTCACTCAATTCGTTTAATCATCATAAGATTATCGTCGAAGTTTTCACCGAGATTTGGGAAGCTCTGTTCTCTGACTGGCTTTAAAACTCAAGAACGAGATATGCCATTTATGTTTGTTTGTTGCCATGGAAAATAGTCTAGCTCTAACTTAACTAAGTTCTCATGTATTATATTCCATTTCCTATTCAATCCAAGTTACTTTTTAAGTTCTATTTTCCTTTTTTGTCTTGCCTGAAAGACTTGAACTGAATCTTCTCCTCTCGTGGGATTCTCTTTATCGTTTTCGTTTCGCTCCCCGTCGGCATATTTCTTCACACACACACACGGAGATAAAGTGACAAAGAACTGTATCTGCAAAGATGGTAGTACAATCACCGAAAAGATCTAAAAGAGAAATGCTTCATTGTTTTGTTATGCATTTTGATGTTATGAGAAAGTTGGTTGGCAGACTTTTTTTTTGTTATACTGGTTGAAAGGATCGGTGGGAGTTGGAAACAAGGTGCTCTGCGTTGGACTTCTGGGCCTAAAACGGAGAAAAAAGACGGGGATGGGATGCTTTTGTTTGATTTGTGATTGTGAAGGCCAAGTTTGAAAACATTAAAAAGTTGTCTCACTTTCTTGTTTGTTGCCTTGTTGGAGCTTTTTTCAGAACTAGTTTTAATATCCCCCAAAAGATTACAAAAAGGTTAACTCGTTTTCTCAAGTCCCACCACCCAAAGAAAAGTAGCTTTCTTCTCCATTGAAAATTTTCAAACTTATTGGTTCCCCAGAGAATCCTTTTTCTTCCTTTCCCTTGGAAGCTGCAATACAAACTGTGTCTACCTTTTGTAAGTTTCTAGCAGATCTTCCATCTCACTTGGGTCGCTTTTTTCATCTTGAGCAAAAGGAAGAGAGATATCAAGTGAGTGAGATCTACCTCTTTCTTCTTCGTTTTTCCCCTTTCTTTTTTGTGTGCATGTATGTGCTTAGAAAAAGTGGGATCTCATATGATTTAAGTTATTATTCACAACTATGAGCCGGAAAAGATAATATATATATATATATATATATATATTTGGCCTATTAGCAACTGTTACTTTAACGTGGGCATAAAATACTTTAACGTGGCCAAAGGTCAAATATGAGAAATTTTTTTAA
This sequence comes from Vachellia collinsii, assembly GCA_006871305.1. Lineage (NCBI taxonomy): Eukaryota > Viridiplantae > Streptophyta > Magnoliopsida > Fabales > Fabaceae > Vachellia > Vachellia collinsii. The sequence goes on from QFDD01000563.1 coordinate 41,800, forward strand.
CCCAGAAAAATAGAATCCAGAGGATGGTGTAAAAGTTGACCCAATCTGCAAGAGCAATATACTATTCTCCTTTGCGTTGGCAGAGGATTCACATGACGAATAATCTCGTGTCCGTTTATTGTATTCAAATTCACATGCTCCAGTTTTGAAAGATCAAATGAAGGCGAAATCCATAAAATGCGGATATGGCTGGATGGCGATTCAAAGTTCAGATTTATTAAAAAGAAAGCAAATAGATCAGCAGCTAAAAGATTCCTTGAATCTTCCAAACAGTTTCTCCTGTGACGCAAAAGAACAAAGCCAATTTTGACTAATTTATACATAGTAGTCACAAGAGGGTGGACATTAGAGTATAGTGATAGAGAAAATCTGCATTCAAAGGGGAAGCAAGTTGCAAATTACCTTGTAAACTACCTAGTGACGTGTAAGCAAGTGAGGGATGCCCGATTCAATCCACTTGTAACCTCATGCTATCAGAGCATTAGAGTGTGCCGCTTTAATTCAAAAGGGGAAAAAAGTGGGAAAAAAAAAAAAGTTGAGTATATGCAGAGTAAGGATGGGGAAAAGAGACAAAATAAAGAAGAGAGAATGGTGATTGGCTGCATTATTAGGCAAATGCGTAGTTTGATGAGGGCAGAGAGAGGGCAGAGGATATGAGATGTGTATGAGAGATCATTATCCTAGGCATAACAAACCAAGCGCGGTGTCAGGGCTTAAAAAAGGGAAGGCAGTGAGTGGGATGACAATAACATATAGAGGGGGGGGGAGAGAGAGAGAGAGAAGGGGAAGGCAAGGAGAATTTGAAATGGAAGGAGGAAAGGAATGAGACAGAAGAGAAGAAGGGAGAAACACAGAAGCATTAATGCAAACTAATGAGGAA
>QFDD01000564.1:0-42209 GCA_006871305.1 Vachellia collinsii
TTCCTCTAGTGAAACCTAACTTTGTATTGACAAGTTAGGGTTCTTCCATTAGCAACTCATTAATTTTATATCAAAACATTATATCACCTTATAACCAAAATGTATTATATAAACAAAATCAAATTGCCTCAAAACTCTGTATCATTTTTTTACCCGTGGCGAAATTGATAAGTGAGAGTACAACAATTGAAAAGTAATCATGCCAACATTGACAAGTGATTGTGCAAATAATTGCATATCATAATATAACTTGACATAAGATAATATTCAAATTACAGCACTTTTTAATACACACACCTTAAATTGGCAATGTAGGTCCTCTAACTTATCAATAATTGTCCACAAGGATATGAAGAAAATACATATTTTCATTTCATTTGAATTATGCGTTTAATCACAACATACAAAACTAGTATAATCACAAACAACCATAAATTAAAATTAAGTGAATCTTCATTTTTAGCTTCAAGCCTCATTATCTTCTCTTGCCCTTCAATAGCCTTTTGTCGGTCTTTTGTAGCCTTTAGCTTCCCTTCTACATCCTTCTCTTTAACCCATAAGTTTAGAGGTAAATTTTCACAATTGTCATACATCACTATTGCATAATAGAAATTTTCCAAGTTGAGAAGTATAAAACAAACAAGTAACATAATTTCATTGTAACAACCACAATCAACATACTTGCAAAAAAGGGCACTATAACTTCAGAAATTTTTTATTGAGGAAATAGGAAAAATCACTTAAGCTTAAAACCCCCTACAGCAGAAAAGACTACAAATTAAGACGTCCTTTCCAATTTTGTAGAAAAATTTTAGAAACGACCATAAACTAAATTAAAAGAAGATAGAAATGTGAGCCAAATCCAAGGCTTCATACACTACAAAAAAACAAACTTTTAACGACGACTTTCAGCAGTGTTAAAAAAGTCGCCGCTGAAGGATATCTTCAGTGGTGATTTTTCTATCGCCGCTGAAGGGGCCCTCTAGCGGTGACATTTCCTGTCGCCACTGAAGGTTTATGATTTTTTTTAATTTTAAATTATTTTAAATTAATTATTTAATTTTTTTAAAAAAGTAATACCTTCAGTGGCGACAGAAAGGTTATGATTTTTTTTTACGTATAAATTATTTACAAATGAATTATTTAATTTTTTTTAAAATTTAATACCTTCAACAGTGACATTTTCTATTGCTACTGAAGGTTATAATTTTTTTTATTTTAAATTATTTAAAATTAACTATTTAATTTTTAAAAAAATTTAATACCTTCAGCGCGACATTTTATGTCGCCGCTGAAGGTTAGGATTTTTTTAAAATTTTCAATTATTTAAAATTTATTTATTTAATTTTTTTAAAAAAAATTTAATACCTTCAGCGGTGATATTTTTTGTCACTGTTGAATGTATGATTTTTTTAAAAAAATTTTAAATTATTTAAAAATTATTTATTTTAACTTTTATTTGTAAAATTTTGTATTAAAAATAATTTTTTATCTAAAAATAATATTTTTAAGAAATAAAAACTATTAAATTAATATTTATATAATTTTATAAAAAATATTAGTTCATTATAATAATATATTACTCAATCAATGATATTCTATATATAAAATTAAAAGTTATCATCCAATTTATTTTTAGTTTATAATAATATTAGATATTGTATATATAGATATATATACAAATAATATATATACCTAAATGTGTGTGTGTGTGTGTATAAATGTCTATAATTTATTATATAGTAAAATATTATATACATATATATATATTTAAATATGCATTCAGAGTATGCAAAGTCATTGTAGTTCAGCTGGCAAAGGCTCACGTACGCGACCAAAGGGTTAGAGGTTCGATTCCTAGAGGAGGCAAAACTTCATATTAACAGATAGCAACACGTGACATTGTGAGGTGGTGACATGTGGCGTAAGTGAGGTGATATATATGTGGCGACACGTGGTGTGCAACGATGACTTTTTTAATAATTTTGAAAATACTTTCAGAGTAAATTATTATTTTTTTAATAATTTTGAAATTATTATTTTTTAATAATTTTGAAAATAATTTCAAGTCGCCGCTAAAAATACCCTTCGGCGGTGACAATAAAAGTCGCCTCTGAAGATACTCTTCTGCAGCCACTCCTGAGTCGCTGCTGAAGGGTACTTTCAGTGGCGAAAGCCTTTTTTATTGCCATTGAAAGTCATTTCAATGGCAACTTATTTTGGTCATCGCCGAAACTTTCAGCAACGGAACTTCTAGCGGCGACTTTTATACTTTCAGCGGTGACTTTTGTCCCGCTGAAAGTCAATTTTTTTGTAGTGATATTATGACATCTTTCACTAAAGCAAACTCAATTTCAAATATGCACAAGACAATGATTTCTAACTCGAATCTAGCAGTTGAAGATGTATCATTATTATCCTAATTTTCTCAGCATCCGAAAAGCGTGGTAGAAAAAAAACATAACAATAATACCCAAATAAATAAAGATGGAAGAAGTTGGAAATAGTACGGACAAGAAGACCACAAACCAGATGGGGGACCTTAGTTCAAGAACCATTTTCTTAAATTGATGCATCCATGGGTTCAAGAATTTATCATTGTTGCTAACTTCTGAGAGTCCTCCATTTGTGCGATGAAGAACTAGGGGTGTCAACGATCACATTCCAACATGAGTACCAACAACCATAGTGACAATGAGGACCAAAGTGATGCTGATCAGCAATGATGAGTGAGAGTTGCAGAGTCGAGAGATTTCCAATTCCAATTGTAGGCATGATTTTTGTTTCAAAAGAAATCAGGGTAAAATGGTAATTGTACATTTAGAATGTCTTACATTGAGGTCCGTTGGAACTTTTTAGTTAGTGAAAGATTTGTTGGGACTTTTCACCAAAAAATGAAGATTTTACTTTTTCACCTGCTGTATTTTAATTTCTCCATTCCAACACAAATTGAAGACATTTAGTATCAACAAAATGGTTGAAATCATTGGCTTTTTTTTTTGTAAGTATTAAGTGAAAATTCGTGAAATCCATGGATGCACCTTTGAATCACACTTGAACTATTGGGGTTTTGATATGCTCGATGGGTGAGAGCTAGAGGGGGAGGAAGAAGACAAGGATACAATTTTTTTTATTTTTTTTTCCAGATCTGATGTGGCAAAAAAGTGAGGTGGATGCTACTAGGTGTGCCACATCAACATAATGAGGTCAACTAACTCTTGACTGTTTGAGTTGTTAATTTGGGGGCGACATTGCTACATATTAATACTTCTGGAGCAACATTGATCCTCCAAAAACTTATAGGGAAAAGTTGTACCTTAACCCTATATATATATATATATTAAAATTTAACCATTTTTGTTTAAAAGAATGAATGATGTTTTTCTCAAATAGCAAAATTTGCCATTGCTGACATCAAATTAAAACATCAATTAGTTCATGACATCTTTAATTTTGGGCCACACATATCCTTTTGCTTGTCTTTTGTATTTTTTTTTAGAAATTTGGATTGGGCTAACATGTTTAAGAATATAATAAATGACAACCAACAAAACAAGTGAGCAATGCAATAATAATTATCAAAATCTATGGTACATTGCAAACCAATCAGAACCACAAATTATCTGCCATAACTTAAATTAAGACACATTTCCTAAATGATCCCAAAAAAATATGCAGCATTATATATCACATACCAGCCTATTTTTTCGTTAAAATTTTCTTAAGATTTAAGAATAAATGCATAAATCATGTCATAGAATAGAAAGGTAGGTCCATTTGTATGCTAATGGTTAGTTTGTAATTCATGATAACAAAAGAAGTGAGAAGTCATACCTGCGAAAATATATCAAAGGAAGTGAATTCATAAAACTTCTTTTTGTTTCATTAGGCATAGAAATTTGACTTGCAAGGGGTGACAGATGAAGTTATAATGAGATTTCTGGGATTTAGTAGTGGCCAAACACATAAAAGATGGCTAAGAGAAACCATAATTGTTGAGTCGCTTTGTGGGAGGGAGTCGATCTTCATCACAAATATCTGCAATCCTCTTTCTTTTTTGGCTCGGCTCTGGCTCTAGCTCCGACTCTGAGTAATATATTAGGTGCACACCACATGCTTCCACAGGGATGCGTTCTGGCATATAACATTTATTCCAATATCCCAGAGAGAATTTACATGAAATCTTAGTATCATTACTTGATCCTGTACCGCATAAGCCTCTTTCTATGAACCATAAAAAAACATGATCAGAATTTGATTTGAGATATTTGTACTCGGGATAATAATAAATTTGTTGAAAGAATTTGTTGTTATCATCATAAGAGATATGATAACAAACATCAGTTAATCCATCTGAGATGAGATGACCAGGTGCAACGCAGCAAAGCACTATGCCGTGTGATCGGTTAGGATTGCAAGAGAATTCAATAGCTTTGGAAGCCTCTGTAATTTGTTTATATTTCATCCACTTTGGAACTCTACTTCCCGGGTAACATACTGTACCATAAATACCATCATCACCATAACAATGATAATAATACTTATTGCGATAGGGTGAAGTCATTGAGGAATTAATCAGCTTCTCAATAAAGCCAAGAGAGGACTCATCCAACTTTACACAATTAAAGAAATTAAAACCACATGGATTGTGAAGTAGAGGGCTAGAGCATATAGTCTCCAATGAAGTACATTGTCTGGCATCTAATTCTTCAAGAAAGGGAGGAAGTCCAAGTATTGACTTAAGCATTTTGCATCTTCTCAGGTAAATGCGTTTCAAACTTGAAAGATCATTGAAGGCTGGCAATGTCTCAACACTAGAGCCATTCAATGACAGTTCTTTTAACCTTGTTAAGCCCTTGATACTATCAGGGATTTCCCTCAAGTAACTCCACCCATCCAAACATAGATATGCTAAATTATGACAAGTATAAAAAAGGGAGTGCAATTCCTTTGTGTCAATTACTTGCTTAAAATCAGTAACTTTAAACTGCTCAAGATTTGTCAAGCCACAAAGCCCATCTAATTGAAGACTCCTCAATCTGTCACCATCAACTCTAAGTGTTCTAAGTTCTGTGCACTGTCCATTTTGAAAATGTAATATTTCAACCCCACTGTAATAAAGATCTATACATCTCAATTTCTTTGATGACAAACAGAATTTCTTGAGGCTTCCACAACCCTCCAAAACAAGTTTAGAGAGAGATTCTAAATGAGTGTTACTCTCAAGACTCTCTAATTTTTGGCAACAAGATACATTCATCTCAACAATAGTGTGAAGAGATAAAATAGATGGGTGAACACTCCTCAAGTTTTTACAACCACTCAGATCTACAATTTCAAGCTTGCGTGCCATGGAGAAGTCAGGAAGTTCCATTAACTGATCAGAATAACGTAGATTTATTTTCTTTAGATTTGCAAGATCCTATGATGACCACAATGAAAAGAAAAAAATTACCCAAACTAAAAGGGCCAAAATAAATTTAATTAGAATGATGATATATAAAATATACATTAGCGTATAAGTACCTGTTTTCCATCCCAAAGCTTTTTAACATTGCTGTTTCGCATGTCAAGTTCAACGAGGTTCTCAAAACAAGAGCCTAATGGCATATACTCTAATGGATAGCCATACCAATGAAGATACCTTAATTTACTAGGAAAGGAGTCAAGACCAGGAAGCTCTATAGGAACCAACAATTTGATGATTCTTAAATTTTTCATCTTTTTGAAGATGTCAGCTCTCAACTGAAGACATTTTCTTTCACTCCAATTCAAAATAATGCCTTCAATTTTATCAATTCCCTAACAAAAATAAAATAAAAGAAATATTAATGTTTTAAAAAAACTGTCAAAAATAAAAGTAAAGAGAAATAAATTGATGTATCTTGTCCTTACCATGTTCCTTTCCAATATGCCACATAGTTCATCTGCATCATTTATTCGGCTACGAGTTTCAGGATTCTTACAAACAATTTGTTTAGCCATTTCTCGTATCAAATCATGCATTACAATATGGCCATATTGACCTGACTTTATTAGAGCTTTATCTACAAGATTTTGTATTCCACTAACAGCTTCAAAACCACAAGCCTGTAGCACACAAGTAATTTCATCTGTTTGTTCTCCCAAGAAAAAGAATGCAATGTCTAAAAATATTTCCTTATCCATAGCATCTAATGCATCATAACTTATCATCAGTATATTTTGAATATCCTTATGAGGGAACTTCTTGAGTTTGCGAAGCTCACTTTCCCAATATTCTTTGTCTCTAGAATGTAAATGGGAACCCAAAACTTCCAAGGCTAAAGGTATGCCTCCAGCAATGGCCACTGTCATTTTCGATAGCTCTTGATATTCCATTTTGGGTTGACTTTGATTGAAGGCATGTACACTAAACAGTTCAAGTGATTCTTTTAAATTTAATACGTTGACTTCATATATGTATTTGTCATCAATCCCTCCACTCTTAAGAACATGCTTGTCTCTACTAGTTACGAGGATCCTACTACCATGTCCTAATATGCAACAAAGGTGTTGTCCTGCCAAATATTTTAGTTGTTTTGGATTGTCCACATCATCAACCACAATTAAGACCTTTTTCCATTGCAGCCTTCTCATTGCCTCATTCATATCTACGTCATCTTTCCGTTTTAATAGCTTAGAAACAAGCTCTTGACGTAAAGAATTCAAACCGTCAATCTTTGTTGATTTCTCTCTCACATTTTCTAAGAAGCAATGACTTTCAAATTTAAACAAGAATTTGTCAAATATAGCGTGAGCAAGAGTTGTTTTCCCTATTCCTCCCATGCCCCAAATCCCAAGAATTCGAATTTCCTCTGGCTTAATTTTCATTAATGATTCAACGCTGGTGAAATTTTGATGAAATCCAATGAGAAGAGAGTTTGACACAATTGGGCTATTATCTTCCAACTTTTTCAAGACATCTTCAACTATTGCATCAACAAGTTTGGATTCATCCCTAAGATATAAAACAAAAAACAAAGTTACAAGCTAGGAAAACATAATAAATCCATAAAGATAATTGTGTATAACTTCACTATTTTTAAGTCAGGTTTTTTTTGTATTTGTCCAGAGGGGAGGTGAGGAAAGGGAAGGGCAAATGCTTCCCTCCCCTCATTTAGTTTGAAATTTTGGAGAGGAAAGGAGTCCAATTCTACCTCCTCCTACACTCCATTTGGACTTCCATCCAAATTGATGTTTTTTGGATGGCAGCCAAATTTCTTTTATAGATTTAGCCCTCTAACTTTTCTATTATTCTACCAATTCCCTTAAGAAAAAGAAATATTATTATAATTAAAAAATACCGTAATAAAAAATAAAAAATTATTATGAGAAAAATTATATTATTCTAAAATTAATTAAAAAAATTATTTATATAATTTTAATTAAAAATATATTATTATAAATAAATTTAAATAAATACGTCATTATAAATAAAAATATATATTCTTAAATTAACTAAAATAAAAATTATACACTATAAAAAAATAAAAATTATAATTACAACATATAATATACAAAATTAATTAAAATGTTTAAGAATATATTATTATAAATTGAAAATATTTTTATAAAAATGTATTATTATAAAATTAATTTTCAATTTAAATATATTATTATAAATAAAAAATATATTATTAAATTTAAAATGAAAAATATAATTTAAAATAAAAAATTTATTATATTTAAAAATATAATACTACATTTATTGTAAATAAAAATGTTACCATATTAATTAATGTTAATGTGTAAATTAATTTATATAAAATATAAATAAAAATATAACTTAATATGTCAAGTTAAAATAGTGAGTTACTACCACCCATTCCCTTTCTTCCCATTTTCAACCAAACAATGGATCATTAAAAATACTCTCCTCACATCCATTTCAACCAAATCAAATAAGGTGACCCTCTTCTATACCATTACTCACCCTGTCCTCCATCCTCTCCCCTATCTTCCCCTCCATGAGACTCTACAATTTGCCCATGATAAAATAACAAATCTACAACTAAAGTATATTTTTTGTCCTCTAAGTTTTAGTTTAAAAAGTAAACTTTTAGTTTTATTTAATAGAAAAAATGTTGACCCATGAATTTAAACAATTATTGCAATTAATGCTGATAAAACGATTACATTTTAAAATATAAAGATGTATATATTAAAAAAATTAATATTTAAGCATATTTTGATAATATTCAATTGTAGAATGATTATTTAAATTTGTTAAGTTAGCATTTTCTATTAAATGAAACCAATTGTATTAATAATAAAGGATTTAAAGTGCACTAGTTTAAAAGATCAAATTGAAATTTGACATAAAATTTAGAGAACCAAACACATACTTTAGCCTAAATAACATACATAATTTGGTATAACTACGGACAAAGGAAAAGCTTAACAAAATTGAAACCCTATAAAATGATGTATTAAATAATAGAAACAAACTTACGAAAATTGTGTAGAGCGGTGATAACCAGCTAAGTTGGCAGATTTTTTCAAGACAGATCTCCAAATTTGCAATTTGTCCACATTATCCTTAAACTTCTGCTCAAGATGAGTAAAGGCATCTGCATAAGTACTTTCTTGATTCCTGACATGTGATGGATCTACGTGGTAGAAGACTGGTATCACAATCTGTTGATTAGCTTCCTTGCGTTCCATGATTTTAACAAGCTCTTCTAAGCACCACTTTGAAGAAGCATAATCTTCCGAGAATATCACTAATGCAATCGTGGATCCTTCTATTGCTTTCACAAGTGCGGATGATATTTCTTCCCCACTCTCGATCCTGTCATCCACATAGACCTCTATATTCTTTTGACGCAACCCCTTTTTCAAGTGGCTGAGAAAACCAGATCTAGTTCTGACGTCTTGACCTCTGAAGCTGATGAAAACATCATATGTTCTACATGGGACACGGGAAGAAGAAGCAGAAGCGAAAGCAGCCATTGCTGGAGCACAAAAATGGGAAAGAAAATTATAGGTTGTGGATTATTTCTGAAAAAGAACAAAAAGAATAGCATTTAAGAAGTTAGAAAAAGGGGAAGATTTAATAATACCTTGGTGGCCAGTGACTTGATCGAATCTGAGGTTGAAGACTTGAAGGTGATTTGGTGAGTGAGTTCTATTATCTTGGGAATTCTATCGGCACAGCAGAAAAATGAGGATGTGAGTTTTGAGTCATTGTTAGCATTTAATGAAATAAAGGAATCTTCTATTGGAAGCTCCTTTTGACTCCAAGTCAACCACACCTTTTTTTGGGTTTTATTGTTTAAACAATTAGAAATTTTCCAGAAGCCAACTAATATACTTCTTTTCTTGTTTTTTCATTTAAATTAGTTAAAAATATCCTTAAGTCTTTTTTTTTCTATCTGTGTACTGTTACAACTTGATTTAATAGAGGGGGTTAGTCACTTACAGCGTAGCAAACTAAAGTGATAATTAACACATATTTAACGTTTTTTTGGAAGAGGTTATTTGTTGAAAGAAGTGCCCATATTCAGCATGTGACAGTATTCTAAACATATTGCCTCTAGTGGGAGTATACTTGCACTATCTAAAAAATTTTATATGCATTAACTTTGGCTCAAGTGTTAATTAACACCTATTTAAGGTTTTGTTTAAGGATGATAATGTCTGTTGGAAGCTGAGACGATGGATGTGAGTTCATTCCTTTCAGTGAAGGATGGCAAAAGAAAAACTTTTGTCAATCTAAAAAATTTGATAGGAAAATAAAATAATAAATAAATAAAATGATCTTAAAAATAAAGATCCTACTAAACTCAAATAATATGTTGACTGCATGCTGAGCATTCACATTGTGTTGGTGAAAATTGGGGGAAGTTCCTACTAAAGATCTTATTGGTAGAAATGACTTGATAAATTTTATATGCAGAAAGAAATTAACAACTTGTGTAATCAACTGCATTTTCAAGGGATTGATAACTTGTATAATGATTTTAACAAGTTCTGTAACTCTACCGACTACCACTTTTGATATGTGGAACATTTAGGGTAATTTAATCAAAATTAGGTTTTATGAAATTAACTACACTTTTGAAAAAGATTGACATGTCTAATGTACTAATTTTTACAAGTGTTGTAATGTTATTAACTACCACTTTTGATTAACATTACTTTCTTTCATTGACAACACTTGCAACAACACTGATCAGTACAATGAAGGAGTTGTCAATATTGTAATAAGTGGAGAAGAGAGGAGAGGGGAAAGTGATTCTTGAAGAAAATCTCTCATGGGTATTTTGATCTTTTTAAGATTTTCACTAAAAAAAATATTGGGAGAATCTCAATAAAAGATGTTTAAATTATTCAAATTCTAATTTGGGTCGCTAAACTTAATAAATCATTAATCAGGTTGTCAGACACAATTAAAAATTTAGAAATTGGGTCAAATTACTTACATACCCCTTAGTTATTAGAAAATCAAAAATAATAATATTATTATTTTTTAGAAAATTGATGTATGCATATCATATTGTTTTGGATACAATACATTTACATGAATCCATATGTTTTAGATACACCCTTTTAATTGGTTTCACCTAAAATATAACGAGGAAAGAGAATTTTTTGCCTGACATGCCTTCTTGTGTGTATGAGCCATGGATTGACTGGTTAGTTGTTCAATGAATGTGTGCGTGTAGGCGTTGGGTTTGGGAAGGATGAGAGAGGACTTGAGGCATTAGCGTTTGGGGGAAAGAGGCTGCTGAAAATGAAATAGAGCAACGAGGAGAGAATTGGTAGCTTTGTGCAGCGTCTTGTTGCTTCTGGAAAGTCCAGCTTCCCACCTAGTCCCTGCAAGCATTCCGCCGGCGACGTTACCCCTATTGCCGTCATCGAGGCTAGCTAGTTCTATTCTATCATATCTTCTTTTCTTTCTTTCTTGGGACTTAGATTATAAATAACTTTGCACCTTTGTAAGTTGTAACCTACCTTATAATGGTTATGGCCCAAGAAAAGAAATGAAAGCCTCTCAGGTTTTTTTTTTAACCTAGGCTATATATGCCAGCGAGATAAATGCACATATATATATATATATCTAATTTTTAAAAAAGAAAAATAATATTATTTTTTATTTTTTAATAACTAAGGGATATAGTTAATTTAACTCAATTTCTAAATTTTTAATTATGTTTAATAATCTAATTAATGATTTATTAAGTTCAACGACTTAAATTAAAATTTGAGTAATTTAAACATATTTTATTAGAATTTTTCTAAAAATATTTATTTTGGTTAAAACTTTAGAACCAGCTTTTTCACAAATGAAAGTTGTCCCGTACAAACACTTTTTGGACTTCAAGTCAATAATATTTCCTTTTTATTTTATTTAGCTTGAGGATTCCACTTATTTTCTCCATATTTTTTTAAAGACTCCTTTAAAATAAGAAATTTTCTATAATTGTTAGCTTACAAGTTTAATTCAGAATGTAACTGTTACTGACCCCCCCCTCTAAAAATGTTGATTAAAGACAATAAATATGTGAAAGAGATATACTATATATAATTAATCTTATAGATATAGTATCAAAGAGGGATTAATGCTTGTTGGAAGGGGTGCCTATTTTAATGTCTAACAATGATTTAAACAGATTAACTCTAGTAGGAAAATATATTTACCACTTAAGAAAAAAAATTATATGCATTAACTTTGGCTAAAGTGATCATTAGCACATATTGTTCGGTTTTTTTATGTGGGTGCTATGCACAGTAAAAAATGTATCCATATGCTACACTAGAGAAAAAATTTTCTTAAATACTACAATTAAACTCGTTCTTAAGGTAAACAAATTTAAAATTATACTGAACTTATTCACCTGAAAAAACGAATTCAGAGGAGGAAAGAGGAATCTCCCCAAACTCATTAACGAGTTTGGCCCCCCCCCAAAACATCCCCCACTTCCACTCCAAAAAAAAATGTTATTATTTTTTAAATTCTTCCAAACTGGCCCCTTAGAGAAAAATATTTTCCTAAAAATTAATTTGATAAAAAGATATATATGAAAAATGAAAAACATTGTATTTACAATTTATACTCTCTCTCACTTTTTTTAAATTAGAAAAAGTCAATGAATAAACTTTAAATTAAAAAATCACTTCCGCACTGATTCAATGTTCCATTCCTCTCTCATTAGGTCTTCAACAACCTTGTCAGTGCTTGAACAAACTTTAATATCTCCTTCCTCTATCATCTTTACCTGATAATTGAAGATGAGATGATTAGATAATAAATGTATAATAATGTTCAATAATGAAAAGAAATGATATAAAAAAAAATAAATATTTAAAGAAGAAGATATTCAAAAAATATAAAAAATAATGACTTGATTTTTGTACCTTAAAAAATTAATCGTAAGAAGGGATTCATTGAATTGGAGATAATCAACAAATTTGGGGAGAATCTCCCTATACTCGTTTACCACAAGAAATAGTTTGGGGAGATTCCTCTCTCCCCCTCTGAACTCATTCTTCAGGTGAACGAGTTCAGTACAATTTCAAAACAGTTCACCTTAAGAATGAGTTTGACTGTAGTATTTGGAAAAAAATATTCCCCATAGTAGCATATGGATAAATTTTTTTACTTTGCATAACACCCACGTAAAAAAACCCATATTTTTCTTTAAGATTGATACTTCATGTTGAAAGCAAGTGCAATATTTTAAACCTCATCCAAGTAGGTAAAGTGAAGCTGGCCTTCACAAATAATTGAAGCTTGGTGGGAGCCAATGTCCAAAATCAAATCTTAGCTTGAATCAAAATTTTGGAGATATGTTGACTATAATTAAAAATGTCAGGAAGTCTTCAAAATCCTTCACATACGGAACTTATTTATTAAGATTGGGGATAAGTTTCCCATTAAAAATTTTATTAATGAAAATGACTTGATAAATCTTTATACATAGAAAATATCAGTATTTGGTAAATTTTGTATAGTTTAGTTACTTCTCACCAATAAAATTTTAAATATGAGATTTTCCCCTTAGTTTCATCAACTCTTTATATATAGAAAGTATATGACCCTGAAATTTTTTGTTTCTGGCTTAAGGTGATTAAAAATTTTCTAAAGTAACAAAGAAATTAAATACCATTATGGTCTTTATTATAAATATATTTTAACTATTTCTGTCATACCAATGAATGATTGTTATAATGTTGAAAATGCTTTGAATTTATAAGAATTTTTAACTTTACCCTTATTAAAATTTCTTTCTTACTTTACATTTACAGGTTATTATCACGTCTCTCCCGATTTCCCCCTTTTCAAAGAAAACTAGATGATGGTGAAATTTAAATATAGTGATTAATAATCTCAAACCTAACTTATATTCAAGACCAACAATTTATTTTACGAATCAATTTATGATAAGTATGAGATTGAAAGGTAGAACTAGGCTTGACTGGTGGGGAACGGAATCGAGGTGTTGGGAGATGACTAGGCTTGGGTCCGATATTGCGACGATGTGTGGGTCCCACGCGCACTAAAGTAACAAAGGACAAATGGTCAAATGCTAAGAAAGTCCAATAATACAATGTGTGGGTCTCACGTTCACTAGAGTAACGGATTACTGGTCGGTGGCTTGACTTGTTCCTCTGAAAGGAGACCTTAACTCTGCCTTGTGCGTGCCACAACAAATGTTTGAATATGACTGCTTGAAAACTTTTAAAGGGGTAGAATAGACAACTTATTGATAAACATAAAAATAAGTCTAGGTTAGTTGGATTTGGAGGACTAAAATTGCTAAAAATCTGACATGTGACAATGATTGAAGAGTCAATGGTCCAACCGTGATAAAATAATCTAATTTAATTAAATCATTTAAAAGTATTTATATTTAATACTGAAAAGAGTCATATTGAAATAAGCACGTACTTCAACAAAATAAAGTTACCAAGTTACTAGAGTATAGATATTCATATTTCTATTTTCTTAAAAACTTAAAATGGCGTGGCCTAATGCTCATAAATGGGGACAATGGTTAAAACATAGAGAGAGAGAACCAGGGGAAAAGAAGTAGGAGGAATGTATACTTGGATTAGAGGCATCGATGAGGGTAGAATATTTTCAACTAAGTATATGTATCTTTCCGTATGAGATAATCTATTGTAGGTACTATCATACAATAAAATTGGGCGCCTCGACTACAAGCGGAGAGGGCTGAATATATAAAGGAGCAGGTGGGGTTGGGCGTCATAGGAGTTAATAGAAATATAAAGAGTTCATTGGCAAAAAAAGAAATATAAAAAGTTCATGGCAAGGGAGGCATGTTGGGCCTTTGTTTTTGGGTAGAAATAGATACATCCATGCTCAATTGGCCCACAGTTGGCCCCATGATGTGACATGTGCAGTCGGACTCTTTTGCCCTCTAATTCTTCTCCATTTCTCGGAGGCTTTGCCATGCATCATGTATCCAGTCCGATAGTAATAACAACATACATTCACTCATCTTATTTGAGAATTCTATTGTTCTCAAGGTGGAAGGAGTCAGTTTCTCAATAAATGAATGTTTAAATTTTTACTTGAAGAGATGCTCATATTTTATACTCTGACAGTTTCTCGAAATATGATTCCTTTAAGTAGAAGGATACGTATATTTAATACAAAAATATTCTCTTGTCCTACATTCATTCATCATGCAAATCTCAAAAATCACTCAGCCATGTGAAATTCTATTCTTTAAAATTATTTGTTTGCTCTATTCTTTAATATTATTACCTCTTCATTGATTAACTGGCATGCAAATTTCTCCTGCACCATCATTTTTAAATCATGGATTATTGGCAGAAACAAAAAAAAAAGCATTAGAAATTACAAATATTTTTCCCAATTTTTTTTGAAACAATATTTTTTATCCTCTTTCATGACTTGAAATTTTTGTAGCGTCATTACCTAGGGGAGAGCATAGAAACAGAACAATTGTCTACAGTTGAGCAATAGGACTCATTAGTTACTCCATTCTAAGCATTTAGGTTGGGTTTCCATAAAAAATAATGATGTATGTTACTAAATGGCTAAATTAAGTAGGGCACTTACTTCACAATGG
Organism: Vachellia collinsii; assembly: GCA_006871305.1. Taxonomy (NCBI): domain Eukaryota; kingdom Viridiplantae; phylum Streptophyta; class Magnoliopsida; order Fabales; family Fabaceae; genus Vachellia; species Vachellia collinsii. The sequence continues at coordinate 15,087 of QFDD01000564.1, forward strand.
ATGAATCGCAATCATTCAATGTACTTCTATACTTTTAATGAATTAAATGCTATAAGTATAATTTTTGTCCTATCTCATTATAAATAACAAAATAGAATTATAAAATTACTTTCTTTATATTTGAAAATAAAAATAATTAAAAACAGTCATTATGATATACTAATGAGTTATATTTTCAAATTTCGATAATTCATTCATGAACAAAATTTTTCAGCAATCTATCATGATAAAGAATCAGCAATCAATAACTTCATTAAAAGACTTTTCAATTATTTATTGCTTGGCTTGTTGAGATGTTTTGTCTCAACATTTTTTTGAGTGGAAGTTTTGTCTTCAATATTAAGAGAAGATTGGGCATTTGGTATGGTGGTATGACTTGTAGGGTGAGAGAAGTCCTAAGTTCATTTCTTTGAATTTCCCAATTTCAGTTATTTCCACTTGTTCAACATTTTCCCTTTCAACCCAGGAGCTAAATTATAGCATTGCCAGACACGATAAGTAAATGGGTTAAGGGGGAAATTTGTCTCGGAAGTATCCACGAAGTTGCAATAGGTGTCTGAAAGTTTTTTGAGGGTCAATGTTTGACCTGGAAGTGTAGAAATTGATGTAATGTCACCCAAACTTAATAGATGCAAACGGTCAACTAAAGTAATATTCAGTCAAATAAAATTATTTCACGGTCAAACTTAATGCTTTTAACCGAAATGGCAACATTGCACTGTTTTCTATGCTTCCAAAAAAACATTACCCTTCAAAAAACTTTTGAACATTCAGTGTAACTCCTTTGATACTTCCAGAGCAAAGTTGCCCTTTACGCCTAAATAAATTATAGATGTATAGTTTCAATTCAACAAATGAAACACATAAAGATTACTGTTCTTCTTGTTTTCTTTTCAGCAAAACAACTTCAGTAATCCAACGTCTATTGGCAACCGACTAATCAAGACTCAATGGGTAGAAGTGCTACCTATGTAGCAGAGTTGTCACCTCTTCCAAGAAGAGCACTTCCAGAGACTCGAACACACGCTCTCATCCTTATCCTTATAGGGGGTGAGCCCACTTACAAGCTCAACATAATAAGCATTGGTGTGAAGATTACTATTCTTGATGACTAGCTTTGATTCAAAACAATTTTTAGTTTTTCTTACTGGTCCTCTGGTTATCTTCAAGTTTCCTCTTGCAAAATACATTAAGTACGTAAATCGTAAATTCTAAGTTAATAGAAAAAGGATCCATGTTTATCTTTAGAGAATAGTCAATACACACAAAGCCACACAAGATTTGATCTGATTTTTTAATTGTAGAATGTTAATTTATTCAGATTTCACCTTGGTTGTTTCTAATTCCATGTAAAAGCTAGAGAACCCGTCTGATTAAGGAGAAACTATTGATAAAGTTAGGAATTTGATGTTTAGGATTAGTTCCAACCAATTTAAATAGAAGATTGAGTAACTCGTTATGGGACAATCTAAACCCACCTATATATAAATTATCATATCAACTCACATCTTGCCATTATTGAAAGAGACGATTTGAAGTAAATGGAAGGTAGCACTGGGAATTTAGGCCAGCCACAAATTAAACAGGCTAGCTAGCAAAAATGGCCCTGTTTTTCACAGCACGGCCCCATGGGTCTAAGGTATGCTTAACAGTTTTTTCTACCAAAAAATAGCAATTGTGATACCCTGTTTTCACTTATCGTTAATGGGCAACCGAAGAATGAAGAAGCACATAATAGCGACCAAGAAGAAGAAGCATTCATATGTTGATTACCCCATGTCACACATTTAGGGTCCATTTGGACAAGCGTTTTAGACCCAAAAAGTTCCTTTTGAGAGTAAAAGCACGGTGGGAAAATTGAGGCATGTTTGGCACTCTAAAAGCTCCTTAAAGGCAAAAGGAGGAAGTGGTCCTGGTGGCCGTGAAGCTCATCTACTGTTGGAAGAATAAATGAGCAATTAAACCAGAAGCCTATAAGCCTACCTCAGCTCGTCTTCTCATCGCTTGTGCTCTCGTCTTCTATTTCTATAACAAAAATTGCAGAAATTGCGACCACATATTCAGCATATACCACATGAATCACATGGAAGAAGAGAAATTGGTATTTGAAACAGATCGCCACCATGCAAAAGGGGAAAAAATACTTCCTGAAAAATGCGTAGCCCCTTATGAAACTGTTTCTGCAACAAGAAAGGGAAAGAGAAAGCACGAAATTGACACAAACATTGGTTCTTTGAAGTAGGGGAATTAAAGTAGAGAGGTTAAAGAAGAGGATATTGTTATTAATTGACATAGACATTGGTTGTTTGTGTACGAAAATACTCTGAATTTCTTGTATATTCAATTTATGAACTTAGGTATTTGTACAAGAGAATTGGTCTATAATCATAATTACAGAATCACGTATAATCAAACCTAATCAATACTAATAATATACAGAATATTACCAATAGTACATATTTCCTAATATAACTATTTCCTAATACTCCCCCTCAAGTTGGAGCATATATATTAATCATGCCCAACTTGTTACATAGATATTCAACTCGGGTCCCACTCAGAGCTTTTGTTAAAAGATCACCCAACTGGTCATTAGATTGCACATGCCTTGTAGAAATGAAATTCTCCTTAATCTTATATTTGATGAAATGGCAGTCAATTTCAATATGCTTTGTTCGTTCATGAAACACAGAGTTAGATGCGATATGTAGAGCTGCCTTATTATCGCACCACAACTTTGCAGGTAATGATGTAGTTATACCAACCTCCTTCATGAGTTGAAAGAGCCATACAATCTCTTGGACAGATTGAGACATAGCTCTGTATTCTGCCTCTGCACTGGATTTAGATACAACATTTTGCTTCTTACTCTTCCAGGAAACTAAATTTCCTCCAACAAATACGCAATATCCAGTGGTCGATCTCCTTGTTGATTTAGAGCCTGCATGATCTGCATCACAGAAACATTCAATCTTGGTGTGTCCATGATTCATGTAAAGTACACCTCGACCTGGAGACCCTTTTAAGTAATGTAAAACATGTTCCAACGCTTCATATTGAGCAACTGTAGGAGTGGTCATAAATTGGCTCAAGACACTCACAGTAAACGTTATATCAGGACGAGTTACTGTGAGATAATTTAGTCTCCCTATCAATCTTCGGTATCGCTTAGGATATTCATATGGTTTGATCTTTTCTGGATTAATCTTGCTCTTCATATCATCAGGAAGTTCTTCAAATGGGATACGCTCATCAATATCCAAAAATGGATTAGATATCATAGGAGCACTACTTGGTGTTGCTCCAAGTTTTCCAGTTTCGCTTAGAAGGTTAAGGACATACTTTCTCTGGGTCAGAAAAATACCTTTCTTGTTTCGCATTACTTCAATCCCGAGAAAATATTTTAACGGTCCTAAGTCTTTTGTCTGAAAATGGGAATTAAGAAAGACCTTAAATGCTGCGATTCCAGAACTGTTACTGCCTGTGATAATAATATCATCTACATATACCACCAGAAGAATCATACCAGCATTTGTGTGCTGATAGAATACAGAATGATCACATTTGCTCTGAAACAACCCAAATTTCTTAACCACGGAGGAGAATCTATTAAACCAAGCTCGAGGACTTTGTTTTAAACCATATAACGACTTCTGAAGATAGCACACCTTCATTTTCTCCCCCTCAGCAACAAACCCAAGTGGTTGCTGCATGTAGACATCTTCTAGAAGATCACCATTCAAAAATGCATTCTTAACATCAAGTTGGTGAATAGCCCAATCATAAGTGGCTGCCAAAGAGATGAAAAGGTGAACAGAGGTCAACTTGGCAACGGGAGAGAAGGTCTCAGAATAGTCAATACCATACGTCTGAGCATAGCCCTTAGCAACGATCCGTGCTTTCAAACGCTCGATGGAGCCATCAGCATTAGTCTTAACGGTGAATACCCATTTACATCTGATAGCTTGCTTCCCCAAAGGGAGATCAACAAGATTCTAGGTACCGGCCTTTTCAAGGGCCATCATTTCTTCATGCATCGCAGCCCGCCAACCAGGTGGGCTAAGGCTTGGTGAACAGATGTAGGAGTAGTAATGGAATCTAAGGAGGCAATGAAAGAATAGGAAGCAGGGGACAATTTCTGATAAGATACAAAGGAAGTAATGGGGTAGGCACAATGAGCATAACGTTGGGGAAGGCAAAGGGTACGTTTACCTTTTCGAAGGGCAATAGGCAAATCATCAGGAGAGACAGAAGGTGCAGAATTATCAGGCACAGAAGAAGGAGCAGAATCAGGGGAAGACAACACTTGTACAGGATCTGACGAAGTCGAAGTAGTAGGAGAAACATGAGTTCAAATGATCGGATCACCTCCCATCACGTCTGAAGCTGGAACAGGTGCTTGGGTTGGTGGAACAGGATCAAAATAAAACAAAAGGTCATCCAGCTCTGTCCTAATGTCAGGGGACACAAGGGACTCAGAAGACGAAAAAAATGGGGTGGACTCATGAAAGGTGACATCTATAGAGACAAAGAACGCTGAAGATCAGGCGAATAACATCGATACCCCTTTTGAACACGAGAATAACCAAGAAAGGCACATTTCAAGGACTTAGGATCAAGTTTGGTAAGACCTGGACGAATATCCCAAACAAAACAAACACAGCCAAAGATTTTCGGAGAAATCGGGAATAAGCGCTGCCTGGGGAACAAAACTGAATAAGGGGCATCACCTTAAAGAATAAAGGATGGCATACGATTAATAAGAAAGCAAGCAGTTGAGACAGCATCAGCCCAAAAAGGTTTAGGGACGGACATGGAAAACATGAGAGCCCGAGCAACTTCTAATTTGAAATAAGGGAATTAAAGTAGAGATGTTAAAGGAGTGGATATTGTTATTACCATCTTCTATCGCGGCTCTCAAAGCCAAATGAGGTAGGAAAATCATGAAAATGGAGACCCATTTCATTATCGTGGAGCTCTGAACCATCTGCAACCAAATTACTCTCTCTGTCACCTTGTCTGGTTCTCTTGGAAGACTTGAGTGATGGAGAAGGTTTTTTTTTTTTTTTGTTGGGGTGGGGGGATGGAGACCCATTTCATTATCATGGAGCTCTGAGGCATCTGCAACCAAATTACTCTCTCTGTCACTTTATCTGGTTCTCGTGGAAGACTTGTGTGATGGAGAAGGTTTCTTTCTTTTCTTTTCTTTTCTTTCTTTTTTTTTGGGGGGGGGGGTTTGGATGGTGGTGGAGGAAGAGGAGGAGGTAGTGTGAGAAGATATGGGGAGGGAGGTGTAACATCCTAAATTTTTTTATTTTTATAATTTAAAAGTAATTATATTATAATAATTGGGATATTTTCTTGATGTTATTTGAGTGATATGGACTTGGTCAAATATGATTTATTAAATAAAATGAATTATAATATATGATAAAAATAAATAAATAAGAGATAGAGAATGATAGGAAATCAGAAAATAGAAAAAATGGAGTCCTTGTTGCATTTTCCTTTCTTTTGGGTCATGTGTCATAGTTTTAGCCAAATCTTTGTTAAAAGGTGAGAGAGAGTAAGATTACACATCTTATCTCTCCTGCTGTGTTTGTTCTTCTTCTCTCTACCTCTGGTCTACCATTTTTACTCAAGTTTCGTTTTTGTGAGTAAAACTGCTCATAATCACTGCACTTTCTTCATAAAGTTGTTCCATACATTTTTATTTTTCAAATGATGTTAATTTTGTTCTAATTAGAGGAAAATTGTAGAGTTATGGTTTTGACAAAATAAAATCATAAAAATATATATGGATGTTAATGGAGTGTTTTGATTGGTTTGAATTTTTGATTTGGTTGTTTTATTATTTTATAGTGATTTTTTTAGAATCTCACTCAACATGGCTATTTATGGATTATTTGCCCAATTAAAATTTTATTAAACGGTTTATTTGGGTTGTTGTGAGTGCTATTGATGTTTTAATTGGTTTAGTTTTGTCTATTGGTTGATTTGAGAATTTTAAATAACTTTTTCTATTTAATCATATTATTATTTGGACATATATGATATTTGTATTGATTAAATTTGATTTCATAACTTATTTTTAGTTTATTGGAACCTATAATGATTTTTGAATGTATGAGGTTTGATGTTAATGATGAGATATGAACATTTAGAATTTTCAGTGAAACTTTAAGTATTGGAATTTGGAGTTTTTTATTAGATTGAGGAATTAATGGTATTTTTCTAATGATTAATTAGTGAATGTGATTTGAGGTTGGTGATGAATTTTAAATGTTTGGAATTGTGGATGAATTTTAAGTGAAGACATTTAATGTTTAATAGATTGAGGATATAAAAATATTTTAAACTATTACAATAAAGAGAAATAATTTATGGAATGAAGAAATGTGATTTTTGTAATCAGGATTTGAGGATACTTTATTTATGTTATTTTTGTTGAGGACTTAAATTGAGAATGTTCAGGATTTTCGATAAATAGAAGAAATTATTATTTGTTATAACTTTATGAAATGTAATAGAACTATTGGATGATAGAAATGTGATTGGAATAAAGAATTTAAATTACGAGTGTAGGTGAAAAATTGTTGGAAGACACAAAGTTTGGAAATAAATTGAGTTTTATTTAAATTCATATATATATATATATTTGTTTTATTAGCATTATATTAATGTGTGATTTAATAAATTGTGTTTTGGTGACTTGAGCTTTGGGCTTTGGATTATTGTGGTATTACATATTTGTTTTGGCATGAAGTAGCCACATTTAATTTATTTTATAAGTTTGTTGTGGGTTGTAAGATGATTTGAAAAGCATTTTTTGAACCATAACTATTATTTTGATTCAATACCCATATGTGATAATCAAATTGCAAATTATGATAATACTACTTTTGTGAACTAAACTTTACATGTTTATGAATTACTGGTGAAGCAAATAATGTTTTGATACTATGACATATGTTAATGACTTTTTATACCATGTGATATTATATTATAATTGAGAATGTGATGGAAAACGAGAAAATGTATATAAATGTGTTGTGGAAGGGAGGCGACTGTATTGTTGGGGCTTAGATTATAATGAAGTTTGGGAAGATGGTATATTTGGTGAACTTTAAAGTCCATGGCAATAGTTTCCATTACTGATCATAGTGGTTAACATTATATTAGACCTTCTGAGTCTTGAACCCAGTTAGGGGGCGGCTTTGGGAATTGTCAACTCTCGTGAGTCTTGGACCCAATTGTGGGTGATCACAGAGAGGATGACACCTTTTAGTTTTGGATCTAGTTGCGGGCAGCTAAGAAGAGGCTCATTAACCTCATAATGATGGTTGACTCTGGCCAAGTCTTCTATTATCATATGTTAGAGTCCACGTCAAGTGATACACTAATGAGTTTGGTGGAAAGAATTGTGTATAAATTGTGTTGTACTGTGATGGTATACACTTGATTACTAATTTATTTATATGGAACTTTGTTATTCTATCAACTTCTCTATCTAGAATATATTATTATGTTTGGTATCTATTTGTTAATCAATGCGCCCTATTGGTTTATAACTGTGTATCAATATACTTTTAATGAACTTGTCCATGCTTCACCTCTTATAACCCTACCTGAATATTTGATAAATTATTTGTTGGTTACTAGAACTTTATGTTTTATCTCGTGGTTTTAACATTTTAAAGAGAGCGCCCCAGTACTGGTAGACGGAAAAGAAAAGAGCCGGAGCATAGTATTGTGTCAGCCTTTTGTAGGGCCTCCTCTTTTTTAGACATTTAAGTGAGAGATGTATAGATTTTCATATATTTAGGCTATGCATACTCTTCATATTATTTTGGTCAATTTGGATGTTGATGTATCGTTGTTAATCTGCTGATGTCAGTCTATGAATTGGGCATATACCACCCCAATGAGAGTATTTTGATAGCTTTTGTCTTTCTACATGGAAAGTTTCAATTGTGGATAATATATTTGATGTTTGAATAGCATTAGGTCATCTCTAGGTTGAGATGACAATTCATTAAATTTTTTTAATTTATGTAAATAGGGATTTTATTTCAAGGATTATGGATACGGTTGTTTGTTTAAGGAGGCGGTGGGGAAGGTGGGGGATGGGGTTGGGGAGACGGAGGTAAGGGAAACATAGGATGTTGGGTGGGGGGATGTGGAGGCGAGGAGAATATATATTATTTTATATTGATATTAATGGAAGAGAAGATGAAGTGAGCCACCACTTGATCTAGCTATGTGATATTGAATTAACAATTTAATTCAACCTTGTGTTAGTCGAAATTGTTATACAAATCCACGTAGAAACAACCTTTTCTCATCTCATCACTTTACTACTTGTAACAACCTATAAACTTGCCGTGCAAATGCCGTTCAACTAAAAAAAAAATAAACAAAATAGAGTTTTTGAAACTTCCTATGGAACAATCTAAACCCACCTATAAAACTGCATCAAAAATTTCTTTATTCGATGTTGACCACCTTCATGGAATTAGTAAATATGGACTAATGACACTTTCAATCATTCACCACGCTTATCTATTTATATATGCAACTTTTATAGGCGAATTTATTATGTTTGAAGTGTGATGTCAATAATTGTTTAAACCCAAAATTAAAGTACTAATGTAAATGAAAAATTACAAAAATAGATTTCCTTTTGAGAAATCATTACTACTAATCAATACTAAAGGTACTTATGTAAGTAGGGTAGAATAAAAAAATTATTTTTACATTTTATTTAAAATTATTCAAATTTGTCAAATTTAATCTCTGAAATACACACTAATCTAAATAGAAGATGAACTTATGTAACAAGGGTAAACGTTGAAGAAATGATATCAATTTTTCTTTTAAACTATAACAACCATTATTAAAATAAGGTTTCATCCATCGCGGTCCCCCTCTTATCTGACTAGTTTAGAACCTTTGCAGAATATGTAGAATGCGTAGGATAACGTGTACAAATTTACAGTTTTTTTTATGTAGAATCAATGTACAATTGAATCGCTACGGAATAAGTAGCCAAATCCCATGTATTTCAATTTATAAGATGATAAAAGTTCTCTCTATAAATAATATCCAAACAGATAGAGGCAGTATAATTGTTTCAAAAGATAGAAGAATCTAATAAGAGCTGGAGTGTTGGAAATTGTGTCATATGAGTCAATTATTATATTCTGAGCATTTTAATAAATGAATCATCCATTTTCATTATCATAATCTTTGCATATTTACTGTGTTTAACTATCATTTGATAAATTATAGTAATTATCTTAAATGTCCATCGCTAGTCATTTACACGGGAGTAAAGATGAATTAAGGACATAATGACTTTACAAATGTATAGGGATACAAATCAAAGTCATAGGCACTTGTAAAAGTACAAGATGTTTGATTGACCCTCTATGAGAAAGCTGCATAGATTAAGTTATAAGCTTGTCTCACAAGCAACTAAGTCGTTGTGTCCTTTGACTTAAGATCATCATGGATTCTTACATGAGAGTTGTTCAGCTTTGACTTAGTCAAAAGTCACTTCTGACCGACTGATGAAAAAGCTATGTTTGGGTTTAGTGGATTTCATGTAATGGAATATGAATGATCAAAATAAGATTTGCCCCTCGCATTAGTAGAGATATATTGCCGGATCCCTCGATAAGTGAGTTTAAGAAATGTATAGGCATACTATGATCGAAAGGAAGTTTTTTTTTTGTAGTCAGACTACTCAAGGATTAAGAAATTAATAGTAAAAAATAAGAGGATGGCAATCTCCATACCTCATCATTGACCAAAATATCATATGACAAAAGAAATGTGATGTGGTCGTATGATAAGTTTTATCGGTTTATAGATCCTTATATAAATTGGGTAGCCATAATATCTTACTAGAGGCTGCTTGTGATTTGTGATCTAGTAAAGTCATTTATTTACTACCAACTTCATATGGACCTACAGGATCACACATAAAATAGTCCAACTGAAGTGTCCAAAATTCATTGAATCTAGATCCAATGAATATTCTAAGGAGGATAAATTTATGTGTGTGTGTGTGTGTGTGTAAATATAAATAAATTAGCATATCTATCGTATTTATATATATAGTTCGTATATATATGTATATATGATAATGATGTAATATCTTGTCTTTCTTTTAAAAAAAATATCTTAGATTTAATTTATAAGGATAAATGAAATCTTGAATTCATTTTAAAAGAGAGATCAAATCTTAGATTTAATTTATAGGAATAAATTAAATCTTGTTTAAAAAAGATAGATCTTGGATTTAATGTATAGGGATAAATTAAATTTTAATTTAAAAGATAAATCTATCTTGAATATCTTATTTTTAATTTATGAAGATAAATCAAATTCGGTCCTTATTGATTCCTTATCCACATTAAATAAATGGTTAAATTAAATATGTTGGATGGATTTAAGATAAAATAATCTATTATTTAATTTCTCAAATTTAAAGTTTTTGATAAGATTTGAATTTTGAAATTGATAAAAGATTGATTTTAAAATTAAAAAATGACAAGCTTAGAATGTTTATAAATAAATGGTTAGAGCTTTCCAATTTATATCATTTGAAAATTCAAAAGTTAGAAACAAATAGGAGAAAAACAAGAGGGAGAAGGAGGTTTTTGAATTCGACGTTGAGGCACTAGCTCGTGTTTGTGTTAAAAAGCTATTCGTGTGGATATATGTAGAGGAAACTATTCATAGTTGTTGGTTTCTTGAAAACAAATAAAGAAAAAAGAAAAATGCTCTAAGAAATGTATACTTCTTAACTGCATGAATTAAACACATTCAATTGACCCAATGAAAGGATTGGAAAAATTTTAATGTCACTGTGCCCTCGAATACCAACATGGAGTCCCTACCAAGTATTGAGGAATTATGCATAGAAATATGGAGTAATGATCGATCAGACAGCTGGAGAATGTTGGGGTAAACCAGAAAAGTTTGGGTAGAGCCGGATCTACATGTTTATATTTATGGCATTCATGTCAAAAATGAAGCAGCTGTAACAAATTGATTTCTTCAGTTTGAATATTGTTAGAAATAAGCAATATTCTCTTGTGTTCCGTACTATGAGCACTGCTTTTAAAAATTAAAGTTATATGTCTTGTGGTGACATAATCTCAGAATAGGAAATAAATTTATATGGTTTCAGGCCACATAATTTCAAATTTGCCAATAGGAACTAAAAGCTATTTGATTTATCGCCATATAATTTTAGAATAGGAGATTAAAAAAATTATATGACTCAGCTAAAATAAGGTAAAGATAAAAACTATGCGGCATGCGGCCATGTAATTTAAAATTATATGGTTACTAGCCAAAAGACGCAGCTCCACTTTATTGAGCGTGAAGAAGATCCAGAAGCCACAGAGGAAGAACTGGAGTGTGAGGATGAGTCACTTCTCCTCCTCTCTCTTCATGATATATAAATGGCGTTGACAATAATTTCTCTGAGGATCCAAGGCTCGGTGGGCAAATGTGCCATCCAAGTCTTGCTTGACAAAGAACCATTTATCCTACTAAGCATTTTATTTAGTAGAGAGAACTAATTAGATCTAGATTGTTTAGACTAATTTGAGAAGTCCAGATTTAATTTTTGAAGGTATATTTTCTAAAAAAAAATATTCCAATAGATATAGAATCTAAAATAAAAATAAGGGTAAAGATTCAAAATTACCGTTTATTTTTTATGAAAAGAGCTGTCAGTACCATAAACAAAAAATGGTCACAAAAATGCCTTCAATTATTCAAAAACGGCCATAAAATGTTATGGGAGTTGACCGTTAGTGATAAAAAGTTTGACCATTTTGTTGAGGTGGCCTGTGATATGGCGATAAAAATATGAAAAGTTTGACCTAGTATGCTGACATGGCAAAGTGGGAAATGAAGAAACTGGGTTTTTTGAATGACACAAAAAAAAAGGGGATGAATTGTGGGGCGGACTTGCACTTGTGGTCCTTATTCCTCCATCCTAGAGGTGGTAATGTGGGCCAACCCGCACGGTGCGGGTTGGCCCACCGCGGGTTGAGCCCGCCGCGGGGCGGGCTCAAAAGACCCGCCTCCATATGGGTTGGGATTTTCCCAACCCAACCCGCCATGCCCGCCAGCCCGCACTTTTTTTTTTTTCTTTTTTCTTTTTAAATTTTGCAATTTTTTTATATTTTTTTACTCATAATATTTTTTTAACTTACATTTAAAATATCTTTTTTATTTGTTTCAATACCTCAAATAATTTTTTTTCATAAATTTAATTAATAAAAATACATTATAACTTGAACATAAAAAATCTAATTCAAATTTTATATAATACAACTTAAAGATATATAATGAACTTTATAAGATTGGATTTAAACTAAATATAAACTAATCAAATGATCAATAGACATACAATATTAATTAGGTTTACATTATGATTAGATGTTATCCACATATCTTTTATAAAACAATTTTAATTTTTAAAAGTTTTAAAAAAAAAAAAGGTTGGCGGGCTTGGCGGGCTAACCCGCGGGTTGGCGGGTTGAGCCCGCGGCGGGCCGAGCTCAAAATATCCGCTTACATATGGGTTGGGATTTTCCCAACCCAACCCGCCATGGGTTGGCGGGCCCAACCCGCGGGTTGGGCCCATATTACCGGCTCTACTCCATCCCTTCTACCTCTGTTGGACTAGGCAATAAACTCCACCTTTTGCTTTGAAAATTTAAACAAAAATACGACATCAGAACCATTTTTTTTTTAAAGTTCCATGCGACCTTTTCAATCATTTCAGTATCTTTCCTTGTATTCATTCACACTCCATACAAATTTATTAGTTTAAAGTATACATTTTCTCTTCTAGATTTATGTCAAGATTCATTTTAGTCTCTAATAGCCCGTTTGGTTCACAGAATTCATAGTAATGCAATTGAATGTAATGAATGAAAATGTAATAAAATGGAATGATGATTACATAGCATTTGTTTGGTATACTATCAATCAATCATGAAATGAAATTCATATTTTATTTATAAAAAATTAAAAAATATGAAATAAACTTTTTAATTCTATTAAGATTAAAAATAAAGAATATAAATGTCTAAATACTGATTTATAAAATATAGAAATGCCCATATATTAATTCACATAAACTATAATTTAGATTACATAGCCAAGCTATGTAATGGGGATTACCTGATTTGATGTAATCTATTGTAATTAGGATTATATTCGATTGCATTGTTATGCCAACCAAACAATATTATCAATATAATGTATTATAATTACATGTAATCCTCTTTTATGTAATTGAACCAAACATGTCATAAGTTTATAAATTGTATTTTTACTTCCTTCTTAATGTTAAATAGTGTTAGTCTCGTTAACAAAAAATAGTAGCTCACCAAATTTGAATGGTGCAACAATTAGCAAAATTCATTTGGATCCACATCAATAATATTGAAGGCACCAAACACCTATGCACACATGGGAAAACTGAATGGGCCTTATTGTTTTGTTTATTAAGAGCATATTTGGGAATATCTTTTTGAAAGTGATTGTATGCAATCTGAGATAAGTATATGAGAGGAGTTTTGTCTCAACTTGCGTAAAAGTACTTCTAAAAGCTGTTTCTAAACACGCTCTAAGCCTACATGATAGAGTTGCCCTACAATGAAATATTTTTTTAATTCATAATAAAACTATAGCATGCTTACATGATGCAGTCAATGGCTCATAGAGTACAAGGGACAATTATGTTTGTGCCATCCAGAGACATAAAATGTCACAATATTTGGTACTCAATAATATTAACATGTCATCCAAGAACATTAACATAAAAATTCATAATTACTTCAAAATAATGGAGAGTGATAAGGGTAACAATATCTTTCCATCTTCACTGTATTTTATTCAAGCTTGGGGCAGGAAGCAAATGCTCCTTGTCAACACAAAAAAGGAAAAAGAAAATGAAAATAAATACTCTCAACTTAAATATTAACAAATTAAGAACATGGCCACCATCACAAGGTCCCTTTAAGAGTGTAGAAGGAATGTATCTATTTGAAACTTGAATTCAACTTTTTGAGTAAATTTCCATTTTCATTCCCTAAAATATGATGTGTTAATCAACTACAAAAGACTAAATTGGAGGTACTCGCATCTTCCAGGGAGTTCAAATTCCCAATAGATAAACCATCTCTTGTCAATATTTGTATATTAAATTACCAATTTAGGCGTTTTAACTTGTCAAATTAAAATTATCACCTATAACCCCCTCTCAAATTAAAATTATCATTCCTAACATAATTGTTCAAAAGGCATAAAAGAAATCAATTTCACTTTAATAAGATTATATGAGTTCAGTAGATGTATTCACATCCTTACGGTAAATTGGAATACATTCTAATATTACATTACTAAGTCTAAAAATCCAATTAAGATTCATCTCCCAAGGTTAATCTAAATTTCCAAATTCAAAGTTAATATTAATAAGATACTAAGCAGACAATAAATTTAAAGTGAATAAACAAAATTAAAATTAAACATGATTGAATGTTCCAAATATGCTCAAATCTTTAAATCAGGTCATAACTATTTTAGATCTAAATAAATTAGCTACACATGACTTTAATCAAATCCATTTCAATAATAATATTCAGATGCAAGAAAACCATACGGAAAAAAATGAAAGAAAAAGAAACGTCAAGCCGTTGATGAAGAAGAATTCTCGCTTTCTCTTACTCTGCTCTCACGATGATCCACACCGTCTCCCTCTTAGGCACCCTTCCTCTTTACACACATGCACACGCACTCTTTCTATCCATCCTAAATAAAGTCCAAATATTTTTCTTCTTAAAATCTTTAAATTAATATTGATAAATCCCCAAGATAATGGACTATTTGATATATTTACTATTTTAAACTTGGAATCTTCTAAAATGACACTAATATTTTTTTGCCAACTGGATAATTCATTAAAAAGAAACAAACGATTGTACATAGAACAACAGGAAAATAAACATAAGACAAACTACAACAAAACACAAATAACTTCAACCAGGATCAAGCAAATCCCCTCCAAAATCCTTCAAAAGAACCATGTGTAACTGCAAAGGGGGATTTGATACCTAATTGGATGGGCACACCCCTTGCAATAAAGTCTTGGCTATCCAGTCGGCCGCCGAGTTTGCTTTCCTGGGAATCCATTCAAAATAATGGTTCTGACTTGAATTCCTTTTAGCAAGGATATTTTCAATGGTGATTTCACATCTCCAATTAGGAGGCCTACGATTTTCATTAATACACTGCAATAGAGAAAAATTGTCAGATCCGAAAGTGATGTCCTCAAGGTGCTTCTCACATGCATAATTAATAGCTTGATGCATAGCTTCACATTCCCCCTCAAAAACAGAATCAGCCCAAATCAAATCTGATTTGCCATCCAGTAACCAGCCATTGGAATCTCTGATTATGAAAACAATAGCAGCTCTCCCTTCCTTAGCATCATATGCATAGTCCGTGTTAATCTTGAGCTCATTGCCCTCAGGTTTTTTCCACCGTCTGGTAGTTGCTGGGGAGCAATTATCATCTGATTCAGGCATTAAAGTTTCCTTCAACTAGCCCCTAGCATCCCAGAATTCATGTAAATAAGAGTTTGCCTGGGAAAGAGTTAGAACAGGATCAATATCAAGATTACCATATATGTAATTATTTCAGTTCTTCCAGATTTTCCATAAAATCATAGCAATTAATGCCTTTTGCCAATGAGTCAGCTGCATATTTGTGAACTAGATGAAAATCCACTTCTTCAAATCAAACTCATATTCATCATCAAAAGTAAATGAAAATATGCTTCCAAACCATATATGCCTAGCCCATGGACAGAAACAAAATAAATGCTTAAGAGATTCAGACTTGGTTTTGCAAATAAAGCATACATCTGCAGCACAAACATTACGTTTTTGAAGATTAACAAGAGTTGGGAGAGCATTTAAGACCACTCTCCACACAAATACTTTAACTTTATGGGGGATTTTTAATTTCCAGATTTCTTTCCAAGGATAGTGAGAATTATCAGAGGATGATCCTGGGCAATTTAAAGAATCATCTGCAATTAGCATCTTTGCCTTTTTATAGCCCTCCTTTATCGTGTATCCCCCTCTTTTCCCCCCTGTCCATATCCATCTATCCTCTCTACATGCTATGGCAACTGTACTACTTCTAATGGCATTAATTTCAAATTCTTCCAACTATTCCTCAATTAGCGTTAAGTCCAGCCACCTGGTTTTTTGATCTCTGACACCTTTAGACAATTAAGAGATGCATCCGGGCAGCTAGATAAAAGCTTCTTACCTGGGATATTCACTAGCCAAGGATCTTTCCATACTCTTGTCCTCTCTCCATTGCCAATGCTTGCCAGGATATTGCCCTCCAGGATTCTGCGTCCCTCCATAATGCTCATCCATATCCATGATGCTATGCTTCCTCTCTTGGCCTCCATGAAACTATTTCTAGAGAAATATTTGGCCTTCAAAATTTTCACCCATAATTGATTTGGTTCAGTTAGAATTCTCCAACCTAACTTTGCTAAGAGAGCAAGGTTAAATGCTTCAAAATCTTTAAATCCCAAAACCCCCTCTTGTTTCTCTAGTTTTAACTTTTCCTTTGCAACCCAATGAATCTTCCTGTTTTCAAGCGTGTTTCCACTAAAAACCAGTGATAATTTGATCCAACTGTTTAAGCACAGATTTTGGAAAAAGAAACAAGACATTGGATAAACTGGGATTGAATTAGCCACTGATTTGATTAGTACCTCACGTCCTGCATCAAATAGGAGTTTTTGATGCCATCCCTGAGTTCTTTTCTTGATTTTATCCACAACAAAATTCAGCACTTGAGATTTAGATCTGCCCCACATGATTGGAAGCCCCAAATAGTTTCCTGGAATATCTGCTACCGGCACCTGAAAAATATGGCCAATCTCTTCTCTGGTTATATCAGGAGTATTTCTTGAGAAAATATATATGACTTGTGCATATTTATTTTTTGACCAGAAGCTGCACAATATTTATTTTTTGACCAGAAGCTGCACAATATATCTACAAACATCAACCTCTGCACGTAAAAATAACACTGAGTCGTCAGCAAACAAACTATGGGTTAAGGAGGGACATCTCTGAGCAATTTTGATACCCTTAATTAGCTTCTGCTTCTCAGCTTTTTCAATGATCCTTGAAAGCACATTACAAACAATAATGAACAAATAAGGAGATAGAGGGTCTCCTTACCTTGAACCCCTATGAGAAACAGCTTGAGAGATTCTTTTGCCAGAAAGCATTAACGAAAAGGAAACAGATTCTAAACACCAAAATATCCTTTCTATCCATTCCTTACAGAAACCCAGTTTTGACATAACAGCACATAGGAAGTCCCATTCAATCCTATCATAAGCCTTGTTCATATCCATCTTAAATTACACTAATAAATGTTGAAATATATCTAGAAATATATCTCAATTAGAAATTGGAGAATTATCAATCACTATTAAATAAAAGGAATTTTCAGAGTTGAGAAGTATAAAACAAATGAGTAGCATAACTTTACTGTAACAACCACTATCAACATAATTGCAAAAATAGGAGCTCTAACTTGAGAAATATTTTCTTGAGGAAATAGGAAAAATCATTCGAGCTTAAAACATACCGCAAAATAGAACATAAACTAAGACGGTCTTTCCCATTTTATGGAACAAATTTTCATAAAGACCATAAACTAGATGAAGATAAAATGTTAGTCAAATCCAAGTCTTCATATTTTGACCTCTCTGACAAATGAAAACTCGATTTCATATATGAATAAGACAATAATTTATAACTTGAATCTAGCAGTTGAAGATGGAGCATTTCCTCACTAATTTTCTAACCATCCAGAAAGAGTGGTAGCAAAAAAAAATAATAATACCCAAACAAATAAAGATGGAGGATGAAGTTGGGAATAGTACTGACAAGAGGATCACAAAGCATATAGGGGACCTAATTAAGTTCAAGACCCATTTTCTGGAACTGAAGCATCCATGGGTTCAAGAATTTATTGTTGTTGCCAACTCCATATTGTCCTCCAATTGCTGTCTGCAAGAAATGTGGGTGCCAATGATCAACACAAGTATCAACAACCATAGCGACGATGAGAACCAAAGTGATGCCGATCAATAGCGATGAGTAAGAGTTGCAGAGTTGAGAGATTCCTAATTCCAATTGCAAACCTGATCTTTGTTTCAAAAGAAATAAGGGCAAAATGGTAACGATAGATTAGAATGTCTTACATTGAGGTCCCTTGGGACTTTTTAATTAGTGAAATATTTGTTGGAACTTTTCAATTATTATTTCTGTTGGTTTGGACCTTAATGTAATTTTTCCTAAAAAGAAAGGCAACACAGTAGATTATTGAGGAATTTAATTCACCAAAGAATGAAGATTTCACCTTTTTAGCTGCTTTACTTTAGTTTCTCCATTATAACACAAATTAAAGACACTTAACATCACAAAATGGTTGACATCAATGATTTTTTTTATAAGTATTAAGTGAAAATTCGTGAATAGACGTCATAAGTCTCAAAAGGATTAGGGCAAACTATACATGTCACAATTTACATATGCGAACAACATTTACCACCGAGTGAGTAATAGCACTCAACTTCTTTGCGAAGAAATTTTCTAATTAATGCCAATGCTTTCCCAATAAAGAAAAAAGCTGAGCATCTAACTCTAAGAAAAGAAAAAATGGAGAGCAAGATATTAGAGCATATCAATAAAATTATATGGAAATTAAAGAGTAACCATTTTTTTAAAAAGAAAGAATGGTGTTTTCCTCATATAGCAAAATTTTTCATTGATCACATCAAATTGATTCATTACATCTTCAATTTTGGGCCACACGAATCATTTTGCTTGCCCTTTGTATATTTTTTAGAAATTTGGATTGGGGTAACATGTTTAAGAATATAATAAATGACAACCAACAAAAGAAGTGAGCAATGCAATACTAATTAGCAAAATCTATGCTACATTGCAAACTAATCAGAACCACAAATTCACTGCCATAACATAAATTTAGACATTTCCCAAATCAGTCCCAAAAAAATATTAGAATTATATATTACTTTCGACCTATTTATTTCTTAAAATTTGCTTAAAATTTAAGAACCAATCCATAAATCATGTCATATGATAGAAAGGTAGGTACATTCATACAAAAATGGTTAGTTTGTAATTAATGATACGAAAAGAAGCAAGAGATCATACCTGTCAAAATATATCAATGAAAGTGAATTAATGAGACTTATTTTTGTTTCTTATGCGTAGAAATTTGAGTTGCAAGGGGTGGCAAATGAAGTTATCATGAGATTTCCTGGATTTAGTAGTGGCCAAACATTGGGGAGTTGGCTGAGAGATGCCAAAATAGTTGAGTCGCTTTGTGGAAGAGAGTTGATATTTAACACAAATATCTACAACCCTCTTTCTTTTTTGCAAGGTTGGCAATGTCTGCAATGAAGTACATTCTTTGGCATCTAATGGATCAAGAAATGGAGAAAGTCCATGTATTAACTTAAGCATTTTGCATCCACTCAAGTCAATGCGTCACAAGCTTGAAACAATGTTCAAGGCTATCAATGTCTCCAATGAAGTACAATCTCTGGCATCTAAAATTACAAGCAAGGAAGGAAGTCCAAGTATTAACTTAAGCATTTTGTTTCCTCTCAGGTCAATGCCTTCCAAACTTCAAACAATCGTTCAAGGCTGGCAATGTCTCCAATGAAGTACATTTGCTGGCATATAATTCTTTAAGAGAGGAAGTCCAAGTATGGACTTAAGCATGTTGCATCCACGCAGGTCAATGCTTTTCAAGCTTGAAAGATCGTTCAAGGCTGGCAATGTCTCCAATGAAGTACATTCCCAAGCATATAATATTTCAAGAGAGGGAGGAAATCCAAGTATTGACTTAAGCATTTTGCATCCACTCAGGTCAATGCATATCAAGTTTGAAAGATCGTTCAAAGATGGCAATGTCTCCAATGAAGTACATTCTCTGGCATCTAATACTTCAAGAGAGGGAGGAAGTTCAGGTATTGACTTAAGCATGTTGCATCCATGCAGGTTAATGCTTTTCAATCTCGAAAGATCGTTTAACGCTGGCAATGTCTCCAATGAAGTACATTCTCCGTCATCTAATACTTCAAGACAGGGAGGAAGTTCAAGTATTGACTTAAGCATATTGCATCCCCTCAAGTAAATGCATCCCAAGCATGAGAGATCATTCAAGGCTGGTAATGTCTCCAATAAAGTACATTCCCTAGCATACAATATTTCAAGAAAGGGAGGAAGTCCACGTATTGACTTCAGCATTTTGCATCCACTTAGGTCAATGTATTTTAAGTTTGAAAGATCGTTTAATGTTGTAATGTCTCCAATGAAGTACATTCTCTGGCATCTAATACTTTAAGAGAGGGAGGAAATCCAAGTATTGACTTAAGCATGTTGCATCCATGCAGGTTAATGCTTTTCAAGCTCGAAAGATCGTTCAACGCTGACAATGTCTCCAATGAAGTACATTATCCAGCATCTAATACTTCAAGAGAGAGAGGAAGTCCAAGTATTGACTTAAGAATGTTGCATCATCTCAAGTAAATGTGTCCCAAGCATGAGAGATCATTCAAGGCTGGCAATGTCTCCAATGAAGTACATTCACTGGCATATAATAGTTCAAGAAAGGGAGGAAGTCCATGTATAGACTTAAACATTTTGCATCCACTAAGGTTAATGCGTTTCAAGCTTGAAAGATCGTTCAAGGCTAGCAATGCCTCCAATGAAGTAAATTCTCTAGTATCTAATACTTTAAGAGAGGGAGGAAGTCCAAGTATTGACTTAAGCATGTAGCATCCACGCAGGTTAATGCTTTTCCAGCTTGAAAGATTGTTCAACGTTGGCAATGTCTCCAATGAAATACATTCTCTAGCATCTAATACTTCAAGAGACGGAGGAACTCAAAGTATTGACTTAAGCATGTTACATCCACTCAGATCAATGCCTTTCACACTTGAAAGATCGTTCAAGGCATGCAATATCTCAAATGAAGTTCATTCCCTGGCATCTAATACTTCAAGAGAGAGGGGGGAAGTCCACGTATTAACTTAAGCATTTTGCGTCCACTAAGGTCAATGCATTTCAAGCTTGAAAGATCACTCAAGGCTGGAAATGTATCTAATGAAGTATATTCCCTGGCATCTAATACTTAAAGAAAGGGAGGAAGTCCATGTATTGACTTGAGCATTTTGCATCCACTCAGGTCAATGCCTTCCAATGTTGAAAGATCGTTCAAGGTTGGCAATGTCTCTAATAAAGTACATTCCTTAGCATCTAATACTTCAAGAGAGGGAGGAAATCCAGGTATCGACTTAATCATTTTACATCCATTAAGGTTAATGCCTTTTAAGAATGAAAGATCATTTAAGGTTGGCAATGTATACAATAAAGTACATTCCTTGGCATATAATGCTTCAAGAGAGGGAAGAAGTCCAGGTATTCACCTAAGCATTTTGCATCCCCTAAGGTCAACCCATTTCGAGCTTGGGAAATCGTTCAAGGCTGACAATGTATCCAATGAAGTACATTATCAGGCACCTAATTTTTCAAGAGAAGGAGGAAGTCCAATGATTGACTTAAGCATTTTGCATCCTCTCAAACAAATGCATTTCAAGCTTGAAAGATCATTTAAGGCTGCTAATGTCTCCAATGAAGTACATTCCTTGGCATCTAATACTTCAAGATAGGGAGGAAGTCCAGGTATCGACTTAAGCATTTTGCATCCACTAAGGTCAATGCATTTCAAGCTTAAAAGATCGTTCAAGGCTGGCAATGTCTCCAATGAAGTACATTCCCTGGCATCTAATACTTCAATAGAGGGAGAAAGTCCAGGTATTGATTTAAGCATTTTGCATTTACTAAGGTCAACCCATTTCAACATTGACAGATTGTTCAATGCTGACAATGTCTCCAATGAAGTACATTCTCCGGCACCAAATTTTTCAAGAGATGGAGGAAGTCCAATGATTGACTTAAGCCTTTTGCATCCTCTCAAATAAATGCATTTCAAGCTTGAAAGATCGTTTAAGGCTGGCAATGTCTCCAATGAAGTACATTCCTTGGCATCTAATTGTTCAAGAGAGGGAGGAAGTCCAAGTATTAACTTAAGCATGTTGCATCCACTTAGATTAATGCGTTTCAAGCTTGAAAGATTGTTCAATGCTGGCAATGTCTCCAATGAAGTACATTTTTCGACATCTAATTCTTCAAGAGAGGGAGGAAGTCCAAGTATTGACTTAAGCATGTTGCATCCGCTCAAGTCAATGTATTTCAAGCTTGAAAGATCGTTCAAGGCTGGTAACGTCTCCAATGAAGTACATTCTCTTGTTTCTAATTCTTCAAGAGAGTGAGGAAGTCCATGTATTGGGTTAAACATGTTGCACCCACTCAGGTTAATGTGTTCCATGTTTGAAAGATCGTTCAAGGCTGGCAATGTCTTCAATGAAGCAAATTCTCTGGTATGTAATTCTTCATGAGAGGGAGGATGTCTAAGTATTAACTTAAGCATGTTGCATCCACTCAGGTCAATGCGTTCCAAGTTTGAAAGATCGTTCATGGCTGGTAATGTCTCCAATGATGTACATTCTCGGATATCTATTTCTTCAAGAGAGGGGGGAAGTCCAAGTATTGACTTAAGCATGTTGCATCCACTCAGCTCAATGTGTTTCAAGCTTGAAAGATCGTTCAAGGCTGGCAACGTCTCCAATGAAGTACATTCACTGGCATTTAATACTTCAAGAGAGGGAGGAAGTCTAGGTATTGACTTAAGCATTTTGCATCCACTCAAGTTAATGTGTTTCAAGCTTGAAAGATCATTCATGTCTGGTAATGTCTCCAATGAAGCATATTCTTTGGCATTTAATTTTTCAAGAGAGGGATTGAATCCACGTATTAATTTAAGCATTTTGCATCCACTCATGTCAATGTGTTTCAACTTGAAAGATGGTTCAATGCTAATAATGTCTCTAATGAAGTACATTTTCCAACATCTAATTCTTCAAGAGAGGGAGGAAGTCCAAGTATTGACTTAAGCATGTTGCATCCACTCAGGTGAATGTATTTCAAACAGGAAAGATCGTTCAAGGCTGGCAACGTCTCCAATGATGTACATTCTCTTGCATCTAATTCTTCAAGAGAGTTAGGAAGTCTAAATATTGACTTAAGCTTGTTGCATCCACTCAGATTAATGAGTTTCAAGCTTGAAAGATCATTTATGGCTGGCAATGTCTCCAATGAAGTACATTTTGTGGCATTTAATTCTTCAAGAGAGGGAGGAAGTTGAGGTATTGACTTCAGCTTGTTGCATTCACTGAGGTCAATGAGTTTCAAACTTGAAAGATTGTTCAAGGCTTGCAATGTCTTGAGACCATAACAACCATCCATTCCAAGTTTGGAGAGAGATTTTAAATCAGTTTGACTCTCAAGATCCTTTAATTTTTGGCAAAAAGATATATTCATCTCAACAATAGTGTGAAGAGATAAAATAGATGGGTGAATACTCCTCAAGCTTTTACAACCTCTGAAATTTACAATTTCAAGCTTGCGAGCCATGGAAAAGTCTGGCAGCTCCATTAATTTCTTAGAAAAACACAAATTTATTTTCTTTAGATTTGTAATATCCTATGATGATCACAATGAAAAAAAAGTTAGTTACCCAAACTGAAAAGGCCTTGATAAAATTTGATTAGAATGATGACATGTAAAATATACATTAGCATATAAGTATCTGTTTTCCATCCCAAAGCTTTTTAAGTTTGCTGTTAACCATTTGAAGTACAACGAGGTTCTCAAAACAAGATCCTGATGGCAGATACTCTGATGGATAGCCATACCAATGAAGATACCTTAAGTTATTAGGAAATGAGTCAAGACCATCAAGCTCTGTAGGACAAGTGAATTTGATTATTCTTAAATTTTCCATCTTTTTGAAGATGTTAGCTCCCAATTGAAGACATTTTCTTTGATGCCAGAATTCCAATATAACTCCTTCAATTTTATCAATTCCCTAACAAAAATAAAATAAAATAAATATTTTAAAAATGTCAAAAATAAAAATAAATGAATTGATGTATCTTTTCCTTACCTTGTTACTTTTCAATACATCATATAGGTAATCTACATCATTCAATCGGATATGTGTTTCACGATTCTCACGACCAATTTGCTCAGCCATTTCTCGTATCAAATCATGTATTTCAATTTGGCCAAATTGACCCAATGTTATTAGAGCTTTATCTATAAGATGTTGTATTCCACTAACAGCTTCAAAACCACTAGCCTGTAGCACATAAGGAATTTCATCTTTTTTTTCTCCCACGAAAAAGAACGCAATGTCTAAAAATAATTCCTTATCCAGAGCATCTAATCCATCGAAACTTATCCTCAACATATTTTGAATATCCCTATGGGGGAACTTCCTGAGTTTGCGAAGCTCACTTTTCCAATATTCTTTTTCTCTAGAGTAAAAATGGGAACCCAAAACTTCTAAGGCTAAAGGAACACCTCCAGCAATGGCCATCGTCCTTTTTGATAGCTTTTGATATTCCATTTTGGGTTGACTTTGATGGAAGGCATGTACACTAAAAAGTTCAAGAGACTCTTCAAAATTTAATACCTTGACTTCATGTATATATTTGTCAGCAATCCCTCCATTCTTAAGAACATGCTTGTCTCTACTAGTTATGAGGATCCTACTGCCCTGTCCTAATAAGTCAAGAAGGTGTTGTTCCACCAAATATTTTAGTTGCTTTGTATTGTCCACATCATCAACCACAATTAGGACCTTTTTCGATTGCAGCCTTCTCACTTCCTCCTCCGTATTTATGTCATCCTTCAGGTTTAATAGCTTACGAAGAAGCGTTTGACGTAAGGTTTTCAAACCATCAAGCTTTGTTGAATTCTCTCTCACATTTTCTAAGAAGCAATAACTTTCAAATTTAGACTTGTATTTTTCAAATATGTAGTGAGCAAGGGTTGTCTTGCCTATCCCTCCCATACCCCAAATTCCAATTCTAGCTTCCCCTGGCTTAATTTTCATTAATGATTCAAGATTGGTGAAATTTTGATGAGGTCCAATGAGAAGAGGGTTTGACACAATTGGGCTGTTATCTTTCAACTTTGTTAAGACATCTTCCACTATTGCATCAACAAGTTCGGCTTCATTTCTAAGATATAAAAACAAAAAACAAAAACAAAAACAAAATTACAAGCTATTTAGGAAAACATAATAAAGGCATAAAGACAATTTTGTATAACTCACTATATTTTAAGTTAGATTTTTTTTGTGTTTAGCTAGAGGGGACGTGAGGAAAGGAAAGGAAAAAAAATGCTTTCCTCCCCCTCATTTGATTTGAAAATTTGGAGGATAGAGGAGTCCAATCTACCCTCTCCCCTCCTACATCCCCGCTTTGGCTTCCATCCATTTGATAATTTAAGGTTTTGTTTAAGCATGATAGATGTGAGTTAAATTTTATACAATTTAAAAACACATGCACACATATAAACATGTTAATGCAATTCTTGATTATGAGACCTATCCAAAGGGCCAACTTGCCCTTGCTAAATAATTGAAGCTTGGTGGGGCCTCACTTCTAAACTCAGATAATATGTTGACTGCATGCTGAGCATTTACATTGTATTGGTGAAACTAAGCCAAGTTAAAAACCCATTATTTTTTTTAGTTTTTATTAGGGAAAATAGTCTTTTGATCCCTATAATTTTACCCATTTATGACTCAGTCCCTTTAGTTTTCACTTGGCTGTAATTCAGTTCCTAAACTTTGACTCACTTCAATTCAATCCCTATATTTTTAACAATTTTATAATTTAATCCTTATATGTAATTTATTTTCTAATATAACCGAGTCAAAGCTATGTGGAATATGTTACATCATGTCAATGTTTAGAGATTGAGTTATAATCAGGTTAAAAGTTGAGAGATTAAAAGATCAATTTTCTCAAATAATTCAAAAATTTCACAAAGCCTTCAAAATTCTTCAAATACAGAACTATTTCATAAAAATTGGAGGAAGTTCCTACTAAAGATTTTATTGGCAAAAATGACTTGATCAATTTTAATACATAGAAAGTATATGTATTTCTTAAATATTATTTCACCAATAAAATTTTAAATATGTATTTTTTTACAGTTTCATCAACTTTTTTTGTACATGAAAAATATCGTTAAAATTTTTGCTTCTAGTTTAAGGTGAAGAAAATAGAAAAAAAATATCACTTTTGTCTTTATTAAAAAGTTCATTTTTAACTAATTTTCTCATAGTAAAAAATGATTGTTAAGTCATTAATATGTCTTGAATTGATAGAATTTTACAAGTATACCTTTATTCAAATTTTCTCTTTGTAAACTCTCTCTTATTTCTCTCTTTTCAAGGAAAATTAAATAAAGATAAAATTGAAAAACAAAAGTAATAAATAATTTATAAGTGAACTTATATTCAGAATGAAAAATTTTTTTTACAAATGGATTTATAATAAATATAAATTTAATAAGTAGAAATTTCAACAAAATAATAAAAATATGTCATTACTTGCTCGCATGGACCCAGTAAAAAGAAAAGAAAATATCCAAAAAGTACCATATGAATTATAAAATTTCAAAAAGGTTATGTAATATATAAAATGACAAATTGATGAGAGAGTAGGAATATGGTATTTCGATATTTCAAAAAGGTTTATTATGAAGTTGTGATTGTGGGTGAAGACGGACGGAAGGAACATGAATGAAGTTGAACTGATGAACCCAAGACAATTGCTTGGTTTTTGGCTTCAGTTTTAAGTGATTTCTGTCTCTCTCTTTTTTATTAGTACGATCAAATAATATAAAGTTGTGTCAATAACTATTTAACTATTCAAGGCCAAAATTGAAGTATGGGGAGATGCAGCAAACGATTAAGTCAGCTTGTATAATTTTGTTTAGCTGTATTCATCAAAGAGAAGATTGGCAA
>QFDD01000565.1:0-37557 GCA_006871305.1 Vachellia collinsii
ATGCATGGATATATATAGCCACGCCACGGTTTCCTTCTTCATTCCTTTTATTAATAAAATATATTATTATAATATAATATAATAATATAATAATATTTTATTTTACTTTCTTTTATTCCTTCTTCAAATCATCCTCTCCGCCGTCCGTGACTCACTCCACATTATGATAATATAATATATAATATAATATTATATATTATTATAATATAATATAATAATATTTTATTTTATTATTATTATTATTATTTTATTTTATTTTTTTCTTCTTCTTGTGCTCGTGACTCCTCCACTTTCATGGCTACTTTTATATATATATAATATATTATTATAATATAATATTATTTATTTCACTATTCATTAATTAATTTTTTTTTAATTAATTTTTTTTTTACAAATAATTATTTCTTAATTATATTTAAAGTATAAAATTTTAGAATGTTACAGCCAAGATTCCCAGAGCAACGCTGCAACTGCTCAACGGTTAGCCAACAACAGTTGGCCTATTTACTTTCGTTAGTCTGTAACATAAGGGGATTGGAATTCGGAAGAACTTTTACTCTCTTTCTTACTACTTCCACTGAGTTTCCTGTCTCAGACTACACTGTATATCTGATTTCGAATTCAATACACGACCACTGGCTAAGCCATTCTTTCTCTCTTTCTTCTTCGATTCGTCTTTGAGATAGGCACTGCACTGCATTTCCCCGTTATATACCGTTGGTTCTTTCAATTTCCCCTAACCACCGTTTTTCCAAAAATCCGCACAAACAAACCCTAAACCCATAAACCCAGAACCCCCAACCTTCAACCCTACACCCTACACCCTACACCCTACACCCTACACCCTAGACCCAAGACCCTAGACCCTAGAACCTACACCCTACACCCTAGACCCTGAACCCTAACCCTCAACCCTGAACCTTGAACCCTGAACCCTAACCCCTAAACCCTAAAACCCTCAACCCTCAACCCTAAACCTGAAGCCCCAAGCCCCAAGCCCTAGGCCCTAAACCCTAAACCCTAAGGTGGGTGAAGGGGGAAGGGAAACGCAGTTGGCATGGTGCACTCAAATCCTATATCGGTTATACTCATCCAAAGTGAAAGCTATAAATGTAATTAGGGTGTGGCCTTTGACATTTTTGAGTGACTATGGGATCCTAAAGGACAAAATTCTATGCTTACGAGCAGCTAAACAGGGACAATAGAGCAAGGTTTAAAAAATCAGACCGGGCATTGAATCGATTGAGGCAGTGGGTTAAGGGTTAATGGGTCAGAACGAGGTAAGACCGGTCATATTAAAATAATGACATTTAATTGACAATATTGAAATATAATACTTTTAATAATGTTTAATTTTAAAATATTTATCTTTATCAGTTAAAGTCTTTTAGTCATTGTAATTAATAATCATTCATAATAAAAAAATATCATTAAAATTCATTTATCAATCATAAAACGCTAAGAATAAATCATAAAAAAACTATGTTTGTAGTAAAAAAAAAAGGGAAAGGAAGAAACACCATTTAGTTCTTCACTTTGTCACTAAATATTAATAAAAACAGTAAACCAAAAAAGAGAAAAATTGCATTAAGGTATCATACAAGAAAATTAATATCAGAAAGGTTTCAAAGGTTGCTACTAAAAACTTATTCACTTATCAATGGTATTATTTTACTCGTTATTGAAAACCTTTTGAGAACTTCCTAATATTAATTTTTTTGCATGGGACCTTAACGTAATTTTTCAAAAAAAAAAAAAAGCAAAGGAAGCATACAAATTTTTAAAAAAAAAGCACAAAAAAGCCTATAAAAATTTTTAAAAAAAATTATGTGACCCGGTCAACCATGTTTTTGAAGCCGGGTTAACCCGATCCCCAGTCTAATAGTGAACGGATCGGACCATGGACCAGTTCACCGGCCGGTCTGGTTCGAGTTTTGTTCTTTGCAATAGAGGACGGCTATTTCCAATGGTGAGAAGAGTGTAACACCAAGCGCTGCTAGGGACCTAACACCCTGAGGGAACCCAAAGTGGTTGAAGGGGAAAGGAGACAGAGTAGGCAGAGTGCACTCAAATTTCATATCTGTTAGACTCATCTAAAGTGAAGGCCATATATGTAGTCGGAGTGTGACCTTTGACATCCAAGACGTCTTTTGGGTGACTATAAGATCCTAAGAAGATAAAACCCTCTACCTACAAGGGGCTAAATAGGGATAATACCTCATAATATTACAATATGGTATCAGAGCTAAGGACGACTCTTTCCGTTGGTGGGGAAAGTGTAACATCAAGTGCTGCTATAGACCTAACACCCTGAGAAATCCTAGAGTGGGTGAAAGGGAAAAGGAGATGTAGTAGACAAGGTATGTTTAAATCCTACATCGGTTAGATTTATCCAAAGTGAAGACCATATATGTAGTCAGAGTATGGCCTTTGACATCAAAGGCACCTTTTGGGTGACTATGGGATCCCAAATGAATAAAACCATGTGTATACGGGTAACTAAATAGGGATAATACCTCATAATGTTACACGTAAGTCATCTTTTCAAATATGCTAAGGGTCTTTTTTTTCTTTGTTTCATAACTAAACTAGTCTAATTAACAACTATCAAGGTTTGTAATGAGAACACATTCTAATTAACAACTATCAAGGTTTGTAATGAGAACACATTTTGAATTTGCAAAACAGGGGTTCTTAACACAAAAAAGGTTTCTTTCTTTTCATCCATTCCTACATAAGCATTCCAAAAACAGAGCATAATATCTCCATAAACAAAGCACAATTCAAAACCCTACCCCACACACAATCAAACTAAAAGTTGAATCATACTCTTAAGAAACAAACCAAGTTTGCTTCCAAGAAATATAATCATCCTCATAAAAATTTGTAAACTTGCTTAGAAAAATTAAAACTTAAATTTTCGGATATAGGGTGGGTAGAGATTCAACAATCCAAGCAGAGATACGTAAAAAGAATCCAAGGAGGTGGGTTTTCAGGCTAAAACTTCCCATGGAGATAGCAATGAAAAAGGTTGGTGATGAAAAAGTGACCAATAATGATGCACACTCATCAACAAAAACAGCCACCAACGATAACCACCATGGGTGACACCGGCGCAAGGATAATGGTTACCAACGTCGATGAAGAGGGCGACCGATGACGATTGGGATGATAATCTATTTTGGACATAAGGATGAGGGATCAAGTGAGAGGTGAGTGTAGTTGAAAGTTTTGAACCCTAAACCCTATCAAACTTCATTTCCAATACCTAGGGTTAACGATTTTTTTTCCATTTACAATTAATCTAACACAGGTCTTGTAGGACTCTAACTTAATGTCATTATTTATATGGAACGAATGGTGAATATTCTCGTTTCTTGCAACCTATAAATAATTTTCCCTAAAAATTTTAAAAAAATTTATTTGTATAAGCTTAATCCTAAAAAGTGTTACTTCATATTAGTTTATATTATATAATTAGATGTAATTTTTATGTAATAGTATAATTCTTACTTCTTTAATTTTATTATAAGATATTTTTAACATATTTTATACCGAAAAACCTTAAATGTCAATAGCTTTATTTTAAAATTTAGTATTTTAATTAACTTTACACCCATTTAATATATATATATGATAAGTTTAAGAAAATAACAATCTAAATGATAATAAATGAGGAAAAAATTATAAATTCATATAATAAATTTAATTTAATTAATAAGGTGATTTATATTAGGGTTTAGGGTTTATAATATTTTTATAAGAAGATCAATACTAATTATTATTACTTTTGATTCTTGATATAAGAGTCGGTGGATTTTTTTTTGGATTAAGAAAGTTATATTCATCTAGTAAAATTATTTATTTATGTATATTATTGGATTATATATCTGTTTATAAATCAGATAAATAAAATTAAAGAAAAATAATAAATATAAATATGTAATATACACGTAACTTTCTTAATATTTCTAAAAAAGATTAAAAGTTCATAAAAAAATTGACCACATTAAGAGGCTCTTATATTACATATGAAGATAATATTTAATCTAATCTAATGTCAATTAACAATTTTTCCCAATGTCTCCGCTGCAAGCACCCAGTTCCAACCAACCTTTTTTTTATTTGCCAGACAAGTGCCAACCAATCAGATCATGACAGTACAGCAATGTATATTATTTTTAAGATTTAACTATAAGATTAACCATACATCTGAAAACAAATTCGAAAACACAAATTCCTCAATCGAAGGCGCCCCTCGACAATCGACTGCGGTCTTCCTCCATAGTCTCCTCTGAATCTGAGCCGTTTGAATCCAAAGAAACCTGGGTCAGATTTTTTTTTTTCCCCCAAAGCTCGTTCGAATTCAAAGTGAAAGTTCAGTGCACTGACCATTCTTTGAGCTTTCCAGAACGCCGTTCGGGCATACTTAGGGTTTGCCATTTTCCTGCTAAAATTATGCTCCGCTACTCTTGCTTCGTCTTTGATTTTCGTTCTTTGATTTTAGAACTATGCAGCCATTAAGTGTCTCCTCAAAGTATTGTAAATTTCTTTGAAGGAGGCTCTTTTCCGCATTCTTACGCTCCTCGGTGCAATTTTGTAGTTTTGTCGTCTCAGGAGCAGTTAGGGTTTTGTACGTTTTAATTTAAGCCGTTGAATTTTCTGGTTTAGGCGTTTAGTGGGATTGACAAGACACTTCCTTGTAGCTTTAGGTTTGTTTGGTTGCTTGATTTTTCGGCGGCCGCCGTTTTAACTCTTATTGTTCATCTTCCTTTTTCGGGAGTGGGAGGCGTTTGAGGGTATGGGATGTAAATTTTGGGGTCATTTCTTGCACGAGAAATAGGAATTTATTGCCAAAGTAAAGGAGTGAGGCATGTTTTATTCTCAGTTTATATTGGCCAAGAAAGGGCCCCTTGGAACGATATGGATAGCTGCACATTTGGAGAGAAAGATCCGGAAGAATCAAGTCGCCGACACTGACATTGGCGTCTCTGTAGGTTAGTTACCTGGATCTTATGTTGTTTAAACCTTATTAACATGTTTACATTCAGGATAATGATAATGTTTTGAACATTGTTTTATATTGTCTATGATGTATGCGATGTTAAAAGATTGGCTCATCAATGGCAAATATAAGCTATCATATAGTCTTTTCGATATTGCGTTTTAGAAACGCTTCAGTGCCTTTTTTTCTATACGGTCTTGTGATTTTATCAATAAGCTCTTGGTATAGATTTTCGTGCAATTCTTCTAAGGAAACTTGAGAGTTGTGGAATTTCAGTCTTTGGCTGTTTAATTGTGGACTAGTTTCCCTTTTTATTCTTCTGTTATCAATAGTCGATTTATTTAGTTTTTTATGCAGGTGAAGAGGCTATATTTATGAATAAGAAAGAAAATTAGTATCTTGTCATTATCAGTCCAGAGTAGACTACGGTGCTGTAGAGGGAATGAATGTAAAGAAAGTGAACTTATTGGACACTCTAACCTCCTTGTGTCGTTATCTTTCTAACTCCATAAATGCAGTTTATGGACAATTTAATCTGGTTCACTAATCCACTTGTCCACTGTTTGCCTGCCCCCTAGAAACAAAAAGCTAGTTCTCAATCTAGGGATCATGCCAGAGGAGTCTATTGGTAGATTATGGGAGTATTAGACAGGGAAGATAGGTATAGTGATGTGTTTTCTATGTAGTTATATGGTCTAATTGGTTAGATCGTTTTCCTATGATTTTTGGGTCCATGGGTATGCCAGTATCACATGTTCAAAGATTTGTTTCTGGGCATGGCATCCTTGCGGTGCTTGGGTTATGGCTACTTTTGTGTGGCTTCGCTCTCTACTGTGATAGGGGATTTAATGGTCTCTATTGCTTAAATGCTTTGGATTGCTTCAAGCTGTTTCTCGGATGCGATGTTTTACCCATGTTATCTTCTTTTCCTTTGCTCCTGGTTGCTGCTTCATCTTGATTTCTTTTGGCATTGTAGCCAAAGCTTTTTGGACTTAAAATATGAAAGTTTTTAACAGAAGAGAGAAGAAAAGGGCAAAATGCAGCTGCAATTCTTATTATTCTCTGAATGCAAATTTGAGGGATTAAAAAAGACTTTGGGACACAAACCTAGCCCATAAATCGGTACAAAAGACCCATATTTTCTGCTGACGATTGGAGCAGAGATAAGGAAAGGAAATAACATACATAACGGGAAGCAACAGAAAACGGAAAGAAAGTAAAGGTGAGATAAGAATTCAAATGTATCAACAAATGAAAATAGTTGTTGAGGCTCTAAGGGACCAGATCATGTCATTAAGATGTGATTAGAGACTAATTATGTCTTAATGAGTCTTATTGATGTGATTAAGACTGATTTATCATTAATGACGATCAATTAGATCCAAAGTTGCTCCTGGAGATGTGCAGCAGTGGCAGATAATTTAGTAATCAACAAAATATCTTCATTATTATTTTAATATTTAATGTTTAAATAGTATTTAAACAATATTTAATTTCAAAGTTCATGAAGTCAATGAAATCCTAGCTAGCTTAATTCAAGTTTTGCTACTGTTATGTGATAGTTGAGTAAGAGGCACTTGTGCAAGAGTATCGGTTATCATAGGATGTCAAGGGTAGTTATGGTGTTAGGAGGAATCTTTGCTGTATGAGCCAGTTAACTACATTCTCTTATTATTGAGCAGCAACTTCCAGATACCGATGCTTCAATTGTACTATTAGTGTTGTTATGAGACAGTTTAGTGATAGTTATCAATATTAGGAAGTTTAGTAATAGTTATCAATCATCAATATTAGGAAGCGTTAGTTATATTATAATACTCTTAAGTGTGGTTATGGTTGTTGGAAAGTTGAGGAAAGGTTTGTTTTGATTATTTAGCCATACCTGTCATTGTTACTGCCGTGGAGACTAATATCAGCGTATATGAAAGTTGATTATTCCATAATATATTTGTACATATTGCCTGTGCTGCATGCATGTGTTATACTATGGTTTTTACATGCATTTTTTCCTGATATTCATACCGTCACTTTTCTGGACAGATTCTATTCTTTCTCCTGAAGTACCAATTGCACTTCGATTGTCCAGTCATCTTCTGCTTGGTGTAGTGAGGATATATTCTAGAAAGGTGAATTACCTTTTTGATGATTGCAGTGAAGCTTTGCTCAAGATTAAGCAAGCTTTCCGCTCCACTGCTGTTGATTTGCCACCAGAAGAGTCCACTGCACCTTACCATTCTATAACCTTACCTGAGACTTTTGATCTTGATGATTTTGAACTGCCAGATAATGATATATTTCAGGGGTATGTTTCACAGTACTTGCTTGGGTTCTTAACTGAACCTCTAGCTGTTATTTTGAGTGTTGTAACTAGTGCAGCAACATTAATGAAAGTTTAGCTGGTTTTATTGTGTTCAGTTTCATATGAAATTCTTCACTGTCAATTTTCTCTAATCTTATGTACCAGCTTTCTCCTTGGCAGTTGTCTGATGGTGGGCAGGAGAAATTTCTTAGAAACATATACATTTCCTTTACGTGGTTCTATAGTACCTGAATTGGTTAATGTTTTATATGGTATTTTTATGTTATGTAGCTCCCCCACCTTTAGTGACAGTGAAATGCATTTGTTGTGAACTTGCAGTAACTATGTTGATCATCATGTTAGTACACGAGAGCAGATCACACTACAAGACACCATGGAAGGTGCAGCTTATACTACTTCACAGTTTGGATTGGATGGTGAGTATTCACTATTTTCTCCTTTTTGTTCCTTTCAAGTTCTAGTTGTCTTGTAAGTCTAAGCCGTGCAATGGAGGGACATTTGACAAGTAGTATTTAACTTCAAACACATTGGTTTCAGAGCGGTTTGGTGATGGTGATGCTTCTCAAATTGGTTTAGACCTCGAGGAGGTAATTTATGTTTTTCCAAGTTTTGTACCCATGAAGCTGGTATATGCCTATTTGTAAAGGGGCCTAATTGGTGTTATGCTTGTTAGTCATAATACTGACTTGAATGCTCCAAACTTTTTGGGATTGTTATAACCTGGGAAAAGTAGGCAGATCTTTGTTGAGATAAATTGAGTATATGTTAAGGACAATGGAAGGAGAGGATTGGAATGGGATGTTAATTATTTCTCAACAATTAGGTTGATATCTAATCTAAATACTTAAATAGGCAAGGAGATTGGGGACCTTTTGAAGTAAGGAAGCTAGTGGGAGCTATAATTTTTTGAGAAAATGTGTATAAAGTGCATTGACTTGGAAAATCTATCTTGCCTATATCCTAGGCTTATAATTTGAAGAGGGAGATGAATTCATCGATTAGTAATTAGTCCTGATGTAGCTAGGAAACTATAATTATAATCAAATTGAGGGAACTGATGGAATCCAACAGAAATTGAATATGGACCCTACAGGAAACTGATGAATGTGAATCTGCCAAAAAAAAAACATATAGTGAACTACTTAAAACTATAAAATGCAACATTGATTTTACCTTGAGATACAGACATCTGGGTGTTGAAAACTACTGCTTATCCAAACTTATAGAATCTTAATCTTAAATCTAATTACGAAACATATTGAACAGATAGGGTAACTAATCAGGTTAGATAAGAAACCTTATCAGTTTTCACATGACAACAGTTACTTAATTCTTTGGTTATATTCCCTTTTTAGTGTTATTTTTTTCTTGTATATTGGTCCATGTTTATTTCACTCCAATTTATTTTCCAGTTAATTGTTGATTCTTATAGTTCAATAACGCTTACAATTTGTGATATGGCTTTCAATGTGTGATTTCACATTTATTATATAAGGTAATTACCTAGACAAAGTTGGAAAGAGACAAAATCAATTGATTCTCAAATTAGGTGTTTTCCCTAGCTCTTTTGGACTTTGATATCTATGATATTTATATATGATATGAATTATGCATCAGTATGACCTTGTTGGAGAATGTGTGTCAAGTTACATTGTTCTGAGTTGACATGAGGTCTTGTCACAGAAGCACACCATACTTTATGAATGACTGTAACTACTATCTGTTTTATTTATTTATTTTTTTGTCTAATATTTTTACATCCTTTATTTTAACTTGAACTGGAAAGTAGGATTTGTTGCTGGAAAAGGCATCTACTTTCGAGCATGATGGCATATTGGAGTAAGACCCCCCCTCCCTCTCACACACAAAAACACACAAATGGTCTCATATCTTTACAAATTTCCTGACATGCCCAAATGTGCACGCGCGTGCGCATGGGTGTTGATTGGAGGACTAATTCTCAAGAATCTATGCAATTTGACAGACCTCTGGACAAAAACGAAAGGAAAGAGGAAACTGAAACACTGGATGGGGTGCAAATGAAAGTTGGTGGTAGCAAGGTTAATAATATAGAATGCCTGATGTCTTATTGTCATTTGTTTCTATTCTAATAGGTGGAATGCTGGAATTGTGAATTGTTCTTGTCTCCTGATCTACTTCTCTTAAGACATGAGATTATGATCTGTGTTGGATCTAATTATTGAGTTGATTTATTCTGATCAGATTGATGGTGCATCCTCTAGTGTTGCAGCTAGTGAATATGCTCAAGGGCCATCTACTCCTGGACTAAAAGAGCCAAACATGGCTCAGGTCATTAATGAAGCAGATTATCATAATTCAACTGATTTTGCATCAATGAAGATCACACAAGTTTCAACTATGCGAGAGGAAGTTGCAATCGATCATTCTATGCAAGATAATGTAAAGAATGGCAGTGTTCTAGATTTTCACCATGAGGAGACCCTTTTGGGTGATTGCGAAAGAGAGAATGGTCCATCCTTTGTGCCGGAATTCACGGATGGGATTATTAAGGCTTTTGCTGTACCTGAGAAGGTGGGAGATTTGCATGATGGAGTTGTGATAAATACTGAGCCGGTTGTGGCTTCTCTGGAACAAACTGTTATTGATTCAGTCTCTAGAGGAGCAAATGTTAGTGAAACTGTTGCATCACCAAGCTGTTCTCATGTTACATCTGACCAGGAGGACCCCAGTTGTAAACTTTTGTCTCACTTGGATGTCTCGAAAGGGTCAGAATCAGATGGTCATCTAAAGGATAAACATGTGTTGTCAAAGCATGAAACTCTAACTGACATTGAAATTGCTAATGGTGAGGGGGAATCTGCTCCCTTTGGTGATGCTAAGGCATCCAGAGCTTTTCATCTTCTAGGTTCATCTGGGAGGCCTGAGGTTGTTGATGTTGAAGCTCAGGCCTCTCAAGAATTGAAGGAAGCAGAAGCTATGAACCATGTTGCTTATGAAGCTGTACACCCTGACGAATTACATCTTCGGTCATGCACATCCCATATGGGTCAAACTGATGTGTTGTCCATTGGAGGTAATCATGTGCTGATTTTGTGTTGCATAATTTTTTTTAAAAAATGTGTATTTGTTTCCCTCCTCTCCTTTGTGTCTTTTTCCTTGTTTTCCTATTTTCTAACTGATGATTGTAATGATCACTCTGAAATTGTGCTATATTGCATCTTTACTGCATGGATCAATTGTTGTAGTGACATTTACTTCACCTTGGTGAGTTAAGTTCTGTTAGAATTGGGGACTTAGTTCATGACTCTAGTTATTTTCTTGGTTGAGCAAATCAACTTTCTAATGCCCATTGAAGATTAGTGGTTGAATTTTCTTCATTAATTGGTGACAGCACACATACGGTAATGCTGATAGACAGAGACAAATAATAGATTCTTCTGGTAGTTTTATTTTCATATTTGCAGGCAAACTGTCATGTAATCTAGTTTCGTGTCCTGCTTTAGGTGGCAGGCAGATGACAGAGCAATCTGTGTGTAAAGAAATTCACCAAGATCTGGAGAAGTCAGATGAGCAACAGGGGAGTCAGATATTTATTGATAATCAAGTAAGAAGCGACAGCAAATCTGGTGCTTCTGACTTGCCAGCACCTGAAAAAATGCTCTCCCTAGCATATCAACATACTGTTGGACCTAACAATTTGCCAATGGAATCAACACCTGATTATCGGGATATGGCTGGAGGCACTAAGAGTGTTGAAGGGGTGAAATGCGTCTCAGGTAAAAAGCGAAGTTTCACAGAAAGCACTCTGACAATGCAGAGCATGGATTTGGCTGAATCATATGGGGGGGCTCAATCCAAGAGAAATGCAGAGTTCCTTCCTGATGATGATGATTTATTGTCTTCCATATTAGGTATCAAAGTGATTCATATATGCTTATAGAAGTATGTTATAATATTTCTTTTTCTATGAGAATGCGTCTCAGTTTTGGCTTATTTTGGTTGCTCTAGTTGGAAGAAGATCTTCATTTTTGAAAGTGAAACCCACTCCATCGGCCTCTGAAGTGGCATCAATAAAACGTCCCCGTTTGGCACCACGCACTAGTGCCTTAAAGAGGAAGGTGCTCACAGATGATACAATGGTCTTGCATGGCGAGTATGTTTTTCTAGTGTCCACATGTTCAATTGAACATGCTTTTCCTCTTTATTTTATGTTTAGGGTTCTGTCAAACTTTGTGATTAATATATCTTGAAAATATTTAGGGAAAATCCATATCTGATTTTTTTTTCATTATTTTTGCTGCCAAGGAGAATCCGGCTGATTGATGAATAAGTTATATTTAAGGTTACAAATTGCTAAAACTCACAATTTAAGGTTACAAAATTGCTAAAACTATGTCTATTCCTAGAAAACAAGACTTAATCTACAAGGTTGGGTTGGCCACATTGATTGCACAATACCATTATGCTCTATTGATACCAAATCTTTAATTAAATTGTTGACCAAGATGTCGTACTCAATAACTTCGTTAAGTTTCTCTTCAGTCTTCCTTTACCCCTTTTAGAAGTCTCCGTACTATTTGATTTACCATCCTCATTTGTGCATCCAATGGCTTTCTTTGTATGTGTCCAAACCATCTCAAACGATTTTCTTTCTTTTTTTCTCTTCAATAGATGTTATTCCAACACTTCCTCTGTAATGAATCTTATATTTTATTTCATCACCATATATCCCTCTCAATATCCTCATATCAACTGCCCTCACTTTATGCTTTTGTTGTCCTTTTACAATTCAGCATTCACTGCCATATACTATTGTTGGTCGTGGAGCAGTACAAGAAACTTCCCTTTTACCTTAATATTAGGTACTTTCGATCACAATTAACTTCAGTAGCCTCTCTCCTTTCAAACCATCCAACTTGAATTCTATAATTAACATCTCCATCAATTTCGCTGTCTTTTCGTTTAGTTGATCCCAAATTCCTAAATTTTGCCACTTATGGAATGATTTGATCGCCCATTTTAACCGCTGAACCACTTTTAGTTTGTCTCTTATCAAAATTGCAATGCATATATTTTATCTTACTCCTATTCAAGCAAGAACCATTTTATTCTAATGTCCTTCTCCATAACTTAGGTTTAGAGTTAATCTTTTCTCTTGACTCAGCCATAAGAATTAGATCATGAGCAAAGCATGCGCTTAGGGATTTCTTCTTGTATAAGCTCAGTCATAACGTCTAAAGTTAGGTTAAACAAATATGGGTTCAAAGATGATCCCTAATGTAGGCCTATCCTCATAGAAAGGTCCTTTGTCTCACGTCATCTATTCCTAGAAAGATGTGGATAAATCTTCAGATATGCTTATTGCTTTTAAATGCTGCTGATTGTTTTCTTACAACGAAGGATGGATTACATAAAGGGGAGTATATACTATGAAACTAAAGCACTAATAGTTCTGCAACCCCTACATATGTCCATGTAGGAAACTCACTGGAAAAATTGTATGTTGAATGACAAAGAGGCCATATAAAAAGTAGTCTAGTTAAATGTACAGGCATTATGCTCTACCATGGAAGGCACCATAGGATTGTATGGTTTTCCCACTGCCAGATAGCAATTAGAAGCTCTCTTGTTTAATATACATTAGTGATCTTTTGTATTAGATGGTCATCCTTGAAAATAGCTTTTATATATATATATATATCACAAATTTGAATATGTACTGTACTTTGTTTTATATGCCATACCTGATCCTAATTTGAAGATTAATTTTGGTTAATGAAGAGAAAGATGTGTTAGTTCACGGTATGTAGAATATGTGCTCTGTATTTGATGGAAAAAGCACTAGATTGCTTCACCCAAAAAAGGCAGTAAATTGTTTCACCCGAAGAAAAAGGCACTAGATTGTTGTCCGTATTGAAATCTCAGTAACTTCCCCCAATGCGTTTAACTGGTATCCTTTATTAATTGTCTGATGATGAATAAAATATACTGTTTGTTTTGTCTTTTTTCCCCTCAATTGAAGTTTGATTTATATAGGGTTTATTATGCCACATTTGGTCCCTTGCTTCATAGAACGCTATTTTATTTTTCTCTTGCAGTGGAATACTAATTAATTTTGCCTTATTTCTTTAGTATAATACGGCAACAACTGACAAATACTGAAGACATACGTCGCACGAGGAAGAAGGCTCCTTGCACTCACCAAGAAATATTAATGATTCAAAGACAATTTATGGAGGATGAAATTTTTCAAGAACCAATATTTAAAGGTGAGAAATGTTTGTGTTTTTTGTGCTTATGGCTTCCAGGTGTATGTTCCAACATTCCTACTTCCTTAAACATATACAACCCTAAAAACAGAAATCCAATGACACGAGAAAAGTCAATTGGTTGTTAGTTGCCTTTTTCTCCTTGTCAAGTGGCTTGTGTATATAAATGTCAATTTTATAAAACCCATAAGCATGTAATCCTTGTAGCTTTTAATCACACTCTCTCCAATTGCTTGAACCCGTACTTTAACCCACCCACCGGTGTATATTTGCTACCACCAACGTACTCCCTCTTTATCATGCACCTCATACACTTCATGTAACTCATCCTGGACCAATTACTCATGAACCCATCATGATATAATCTAGAACCTTTTTGTGGACCGTACATGATGAGGTACGTCAAAAAAAGGTCCTGCAAATTTTTATTTTATTGATTGAATGATTTTAGAAGAAAATCAGATTAAAGAATCTAAAATTAAAATGATAAAAGACTGCTATAAGTGATTAAAAAAATTAAAAACAAAAATTACCATGTGAATATAAGTGTGTTGGTTATAAGAGTAAAGTAAGGGACTACATGTAAAATTTAGTACTGTACTCGTTTTATCATAAAAGGGACTGGCTTGAAATTGAATCAAACCATGTTGTTGTGAATCTGATGGGTATCTAAGTGAGATGGGGAACTCTACTCCAAAAGCTAACTATTGAGGTGGAAAAACTAACACACTTAAATACCTCATTAAGCATCACATTCTACTTAATGTGGGATTTGGTATCCCATATTACCAAGTCACCATCAATTGGACTCCCATGGAAAGCCGACGTTTTAGCGGCTACACTCCACAGCAGTTCACTAGGCCTTCCGTTGGTCAGAACCCTTCATGGGTAGCCCTTTTCGGAGAGGTCGTTAACCTGACTCTGATATTAATTGATAGGTACCTAAATGGGATGGGGGATCCTGCCCCAAAAGCTAGTTATTGAGGTGGAAGAACCAATCCATTTAAATACCCCATTGAGCATCCCATTCTATTTAATGTAAGATTTGGTATCCCATACTACCAAGTCTCCATCAGAATCATTCCTTTATGTTTGGATATTTCTGTGTTTTGCATGAAACAGTGCTCTTTAGATTTTCAGGTTATTTCTGATTATGCTCTCCTGAGTAGTTGCCCTGGCATGGAAATCTTAGCTGAAAATAAAAGTTTTCTTGTCTATTATGGGCCTTGCAAACAGTCATTTTCTGTATATCTTTCAGGTGTGTCTGCTGATTTGTTAATTCTGCAAAATGAGAAATTTGATCTTTCTGGAATTAAGGTTTGTGATCACACTTTAGACAGTTCTCTCTCAGAAGCAGTAAATGATAATGTATCCTATTCAAGAACAAATGTTACTGAAATTCATGGAGTGGGAAATAGCATTGAACCTGTGGTGGCCCAAGATGTGGAAGGACAACCGACTGGCACACTTGTTGTGTCTGAGAACAATCAGTCTGAATTTAATGCAGAATCTCTTGATATTAGTATTCACGGGAATACAGATATTATTTCCCATGTGAAGGAGATCGAAATTTTTCAAACAGCCAAAATGAATGGTGATAGAGAAAATATTGAGGTTTTTGACTCTGAAAATTGCTCCATTGCCCCTGGGTTTGAATCATCATCTCATACTGATTCTGTCTTTTTCAACAATTGTATGCCCGATGATTTTGCAACTCCATTGTCTGGAACCAAGAAAACCAATAACTTGGATGGCTCTGTGCATACAGATATGCTGGGTATATCATCTTCCCAGAATTTGCATCCACTTCCTATTCTAGAGGATGAACTTGTAGAGAGTAAAATCAATAGAAGTGGAGTAGGCGCCTCTGAAATTTCAGAAGACAGAATTGATGTTGGAACAGAAGTTCAAATTGATGTTTCTGAAGCTGTGAACAATTTACACCCATCATTGGCTACTGGATGTGAAAGAACGGATAAATACACTAATAACCAGGCTTCCTTAAATAGAGACGTACATCTAGAGGAAAGTGGATACAGCTTGCCGGGGGCCATAAATGAGGATCAAATCCTTTCCTCTGGTTCTGGGTATGAAGACAAGGCCTCAAGGCTTGGATGCAGTTATAATGAAGATGCTAGAGTAGATTATTTACATGGTGTAGCTGTTGTTTTGGATGACAAAGAGACTTCTCTAATTGATCAAGAAAATTCAGTTTGTCATGAAGCTGACTGGCGGAGTACAATGCACCCAGAAATTTCAGCTGCTGAGAGTCCTTCGGTGGATCAAAATGATGTAAGTTCCTCATTTGTCTCAAAATATTTTGATGTTTATTATGCCATCTGTGTTGCACTGATACTTCAAAGAAGGAGACGTGCCCTTTTTATACATCATATGATGTACATAACTTACTTAACAATACGCATAATATATTCCAACATTTTTATCATTGTTTTTTCGTTGTCTGAAATGCTGTAAATCAGTTGGAAAGCTTATGGAAACTCTTAGTGATATGAATGGACGTGGAAATTGGCATTTACACTGAATTAGAACTCTATAGATTATTCTTATTATTTCTGAGGAAGTGCATTGGCCTCACAGACAAGGCTGGCCACCATTTTGTTGAAATTGTGCATGCTATTATTCTTCCAAGTACACAAATCACTGCAAATGTGTTGATAACATATTAGTTAGATATTGATTTAGGATATGTAGATCATCGTGATTTTGAACAGAAATCGGAAGTCAAACTTCAAGTTGCAGAATGTCAGTCCAGATTCAGCGAATAAATCTGCTATACCTAGTTGAGTTTGTTACTCTGGATGTATTGAAGGGCCTTGAGTTTATTCTGCATGACTTTTCAAGATGGATTTTCCTATTGGGAAGCATTGAAGAAGTTGAGGTCAATTGTCTCTAAATCAGTGAAAAATGGAGAATTAAAAGGATTGGGAAATATATTAATTACTCATAAATCAGGGATTAATGATATGTATATGAAATAATATTCCTATTTCAATATTAGGATTAGAAATTAATTTAACTTTTAGCTTTTGAAGTTAGAAGGAGTTATTCCATGGTCTCTATATGTAAAACCCTTACTAACTGCACTAATGTAGATTTTGGACCATTGGGACTATTTTGTCTGTTTTATTCTTTTGCTTTCTCCCAATTCACTTCCTTTTCCTTCTGTTTCTTCCTATTTTTCCTTCCTCTCCCCTTTCGTAACTGTTCTTAATTGCTGTGTCCATTGCAAGTTTTGTGATAAAATACTATTGACCATATTTAAATAAAACCTTAAGTTTGCACTGGTTCTTCTCCTCTACCTTTTTAGGAGGATGCCTTGATTTGACCACAATAGACACATTTATGCAGACAGATGGTGTTGATCGTGTAATTTTGTTAAATTTTTAATAATTTATCTTATTGGATATCATGTCAGTTTGATTGTCCGATTTTTTATACTTATTTTCTAGAGTGGTTGATCACCGAACTCTGGTTCCGTATTTATGAAACTTGATGTATTTTAATTTGAAATTTTGATGAATATCTAACAAAGCTCTTTCTCTACGTGGTGCAGGAAAACATCATAGTTACAGAGGATACAGGTCTGCTTCTACATCTTTGCACTGTTTATTCATCTGATATATGTGTGTATTGCCAGTAGCTTATGTAGGTATCTATTAGTAGTTTTCCAGCCCAATGAGGCAATATATGTGTAGGCTCATTTTATTGGCATGCTTTTCTTTTGATGGATGAGCAAGGCTGCTATGAGAGTTTCTAATTGGTGCACCATAGTGCAAAGTGAGTGCTATGCATTAGAAAAGCAGCCCTGTTATAGAAGAAATGTGCATTTACCTACTAGAAAATTTTCTGCATGAGGTGTTTTTGTTCCCTGAGATATTATTTTCCATATACAATAACACCATAGTTGGCAGATTGAAGGGGTGTTTGTTAAACACTCAGGATAAATTAAAAAAGCACTTTCATGTAAGTTGAGATAAAATTTCTCTCACATACTTAGCTAAACCTGCTAGATGTTGTGCGCTCTTACTTCAAAAAACTAAAAAAGCACTTTCATGCAAATTAAGACAG
The DNA here is from genome assembly GCA_006871305.1 of Vachellia collinsii. Taxonomy (NCBI): domain Eukaryota; kingdom Viridiplantae; phylum Streptophyta; class Magnoliopsida; order Fabales; family Fabaceae; genus Vachellia; species Vachellia collinsii. Next base: position 17,666 of record QFDD01000565.1, read on the forward strand.
AATTTCTCTCACATACTTAGCTAAACCTGCTAGAAGTTGTGCTTTCTTACCTCAAGAAACCAGCTGTTAAATACTACCCTTTTACTACAATCATACAAGGAAAGCAATGGTGTCAACTAAAGTGTCCTTGATTGGTTCATTCTTGCTAGCGATGCTTTGCTCCTAGGCATCCACAAATAGTGTTCCCCCCAGACATCTAACTCCTGATATTTAGTTCTTGGAATTCCATATGAAGGGAACGGAGTCCTGTACGGATTCCATCTGGTCCATGTGTTTGGCCACTTTGATATCTATTACCGAGAAGAAATGATTCCTACAGATGTGGAATCCCCATTTATAAGAAATATTGGAGGTGTCCTCATTCCCACTTTGGAATGATGATACAATTACAAATAAAACCCATATTCTCTTTGTTGTTAGTGAAATCCATTGGTTCTCTATTTTTATCATTGTCACTGTCATCCCTGCCCACCGTTGTCTATGCTGCTGACACCCATCATCTCTCCCTCACCTTTTCTGCTGCGTCTCACTTCCATCACCATCTCCAACTTAAATGCCAAATCTAACTCCTACTTGTTATCCTGCCATCAGTTATGAGCAACAGCATCTCACCTTGAAGTTCAATCCCCTTTGCGTCTCATCATTGAGTTGATTGATTCTTTTATTGTTTTGAGTTTGTGATTGTGATGATCTATTCTTTCCTTTTGGGGTTTTCTTTGCATCATGATGATTTTCTCAATTGCTTTCTCTCTTCTCCATACAAACTTGTGATGACCCTGCAAAAAAATCAGCCCAACTCAGATCTAGGTTGATGTTTAAAATGCTTCTGGTGATCTAGTATTTGATTTTGGTTGTATTGTTGTTGACTAAGATGGGAGGACAGCGTGTTAAGCAATGAAGGATGGAGGGTGAAGTCTTACAATATGAAGAATTAAAAACAAAAAAAAACCAAAACAAAGGAAAATTATGTCTTCCAGGGACCTTGTGTCAGTACTACCTACGCATATTGTAGCTTCCAGAATTGTTGATGCAGTCATTATGTGGAGTGTGAGGCATTTATTGCTGCTAGGTTATGTTTATCTGATATAGGTATGCATCCTGTTCAATATGTTTCCAGGGTTTCTGAATGTTGATGATGATATGGTTCAAGATGATGATGATTACATGCCATGTGATGAAGGAGCTCATCTAGAAAATAGCGGATGGTCTTCTCGGACCAGGTTCGTATATTTGAAGCATTCATAAAAGATTCCTACGTACAGCAACTAACTGCTTTTTTCTTTGCTTGTTATGCAATAAAACATGACTTTTTACCAAAAATGTGACATCCATGTATGGTGGTTTAGTGATCCTCTAGTTAAGTAATATATGCTGTATTTTAGACTCAGCCCATCAGATCTATTACTCGCTGGTTTCTTTTACTGTAGTTATATTTAATTTATTTATTATTTATTAGTATTTCACTCAATTTTGTTCAGATTACACGATTTAGTTTAGCTCAGAATACTTTGACCAAAACTAAGATAATCTCAGTAAAACTGAGGTGCCCTGTTACCTGAAGGATGAATAATTTTGGCGCTGAAGTTTATCATAATGTAATGCTTAATTGCCTCTTGCGTTGCTGTTTTAAGTAGTTTCTTTTAAACCGACCCTCTAGCATTGCTGTTTTAAGTAGTTTCTTTTAAACCGACCCTCTAGCATTGCATTGGATAGTGCTAATGTGCTGTAAGAGAGGGATTACCCTGATATTGCTAGATTTAAATTCTTTTGTTTTTTTCTTTATTAATTCTTAGATGTTTTGTTCAGTTATGCTAATTAATATAGAATCCTTATTTCTTGCTGGATTTTTTACTTTTGAATTGTACTCTATTCGTTTAGATAGAACATTCTTATGCCATCAACTTGTTTGAGGTCTAACATTCTTATGAGAACTGAAGTCATGCATGTTAGTTTGGTTGCCAACTAATCCTTTTATCTACAGAGCTGTTGCCAAGTATCTGCAGGCTTTGTTTGATAAGGAAGATGCACATGGAAGAAAGAACCTACCTCTTGATAACCTAATAGCTGGTAAAACCCGGAAAGAAGCGTCAAGGATGTTTTTTGAAACACTGGTATGTTCATCAATATTGGTTTAGGTGACGTAATTCAGTGCAGTATATATATGATAAACTCAAGGCGCAATTTGACATCTCTTTTTGTTTAGGATTAATAATTGTTGAAAGTGAAAGTCTACATTCTAAAGAGGATTTGTAGGGTCTGTATGCTCAAGATATGTGGCTAAAGTCAAATGCGGTCCCTTCTGTATTATATGCAGTATAGGCAGAAAAAAACATTTCTCTGCAGTTGTCAAGTTTGTGTTAATGTTTACTTTCTTGGGACTTTCTTTTGTCATCAACATATGAGTTTTTTAATTTATTAGAATTTAAGGAGTTTGGTTAAAACGTATGCAATCTCTTTAATGTTAATGACTCATTTCCACATATCGTTACTGGTATGCAAACTGCATCCAAAAATTGAAAATTACGTTTTGCAAACACTATATAACTACCGTTGAACCCTGGAAAAACCGAAGTATTTTCTTAGATTATCGTAATCGTATTAGTTTTGCATTGGTAGAAGTGCTTGAATACAAAGTTCATTTGCTGATATTGGAGGGTTCTCTTGCACATGTCTTCGCTGTTTGGAGTCACTTTTGTTTGAAGCTTGATTTGGGTGGGATGGTATTGGATTGGACTGAGTGATGTTCTTGATTTCTTCTTGATATCTAGTGACTCTGAATGTTTTAAAATATTAGGATCGGTCAGTAGGTTTTTTAAATGTTAAACCTCTTCTGCTGTAATGTAATCATTAGAGGGAACACTGTTGCTTGATGGGCAATGCATGCCAGGCCTAAGCAGAAGAGATGCAGATAAAAGATACCTTACTGCTGCTGGTTAAAAGATGAGAATTGTCGAATTGCTTGAGGATTTGGGAATGTGGGATTGCAGGTTCTGAATTGGTTTATAGAGACATCAATCTCTTGTTTGGCCTAGCTTAAGAGAGGGCAGGTGCTATTTAGACAATTATGTTGATAATGAGGCGTTTTTGCCAAACTTTTGAAAAAAATAGATAAATAAAATGCCTTTGCGTGGTAGCAATGTCAGTTACCTCTTGTAAGAAGAACGCAGAAAATTGGAGCCTATCCTTGAAAGGTGAGGTAAAATTATTTTTTTTAATTCTAGACAAAAGTACAGAACCATTACCATTCAACTCAAAATCATTAAGCACCATAGTTTTTCTGATTTTGCCCTACCGGATAAATGAAGTATAAGAATTTTGTCAAATACTATCTAGTTCCCCAGAGTGCTTTAAAGAAATAGATTCAAAAGGTGTCATTCCACAGCAACCTCAAGCAGGCGGATGAACACACCAATACTGTCCTTGACGGGTAGTATGGTCGCTAGGTCTAACTAGCATTTTATTATTTCTCTTTTTTTCTTTAAGGGGTGTTTGTGAATTACTTTAGGCATGTATGTGTAACATTCATTGTATTATTGTCAAGGCTTTCCTCTGTCAGGGTGGTAAAAGGAATTGAAAGGCACGGAACATTATCATTGGTCATGGGAATGAGGCTTTTCAATACAAGTGTACCATGAATGATTTTGGATACAGCTATATTACTTTCATGTTATATTCATGTTTTCTTGATTGGGAAGTTAATATATTTGTCTGGAATATGTAATTTATAAAGCGTGATTGCCAGTTTTCCATAGACAATTTTATTTTTTGTTATGAGACGTTCAGTCTATTTCTGCTCTATCTATTATGCAACCTAATGGTTAATTTAATCTCGGTCGTGTTGGCAGGTTCTCAAGACCAGGGATTATGTTCATGTAGAACAGATCAAACCCTTTGCAAATATTAACATAAAACCTCGATCAAAGCTGATGAAATCAGATTTCTAATCCTCAGGTAGGATTGGCTATTGTAGTTTTTAAGATCCAGATGGTGCCAATTTGGTTGGCGTCTGCCATATTGGGTAATTCTTCATTCCCCCGCCCCCTCCCTTTTTTATTATTTTTTGAGATAGGAGTTAGCTGTCTAGTTCATTGATGGGTTGTTCTGTAGTGGGGAACGGGTAAGCATGAAGAGGCACCTTCGTCATTCTGCTGACTGTAGCAACAACGTAGTTGGATCAATATTTATGTATATATTTTTGTAAAATATCACCATTTGTAACTCTAGTTGCTAATTTGTATGTTATTCGAACGGTTCTGTACACACAAGGATGGTATAGTGCTGCTATCACTGTCAACTTGTCAAGGTGGTTGTGGAGGAGTAATCGTCATTCTAGATAATCAATCATGTACCTACAGATTGTATAGTACCCCCATCTCTGTTTATCCTTTCAAGGGTTCCAGACAATTGTGAAGAGTTGTTTATGAGCGCATTTCTTGTGATAGCAATGAATGCCTGCAGGAACGATCATCCCAATTGCAAAATGAGTTATTCCATTATTTTCATTCACGAAACCATGCGGGAGGAATGAGTCATTTCACTTGCAAAATCATTTTATTGAAAGCAAATATTAGGTTGGTTAAAGTTAGGAATATGGGCGAACTCAGCCCTGATGGGCCAATGGGGTCGCGCCTGAAAGTCCTGGTTCCTCGTTTATACCATTTCAAGGCAAGTTCCAAAAGCTTGGATAATTTTCTGAAAAATAATTATATTTGGCATTATCCGACGCTAAGTCTAATTTACGCCATACAGATCCAAACTCCAATGGACCAAGTTAAATGTTTAATACTTCAATTTGAATAATATGAATTTGAGTTCTAAAAGATAGTAGTTAGTTAACCTTTTAAAGTGATTTAAAAATTTAAATAAATTAATTATAATATCTTTTCTGAAATATTTATAGGAATTATTAGGTCATATATTAATTTATAAGTCAAGTAAATTAATTGAAAAAATTATAAGTATATCAATTAAATAGCTTCTTTAATGTTTCAAACAGAAAGACAATTAGTTTTTATATTAAAGACTAGAAGTAGTATAAAAATAATTCTTCCTTAGTTAATCTTTGGAAGAAACAAATCTTTGAATTTTGGATTCATTTGTGGAAGCTAACTCAGCAATTACACCAATTTTATCTTTATTGTCAAATGTTTAAAACATGTTTTATGCTAGATATTTCCAATTTTTAAGACTTCACCTAGTAAAAAGTCGGGAAAATTTTATAAATACAGCCAGCCTGTGTTTCTGATTTGAGACAAAAATGGAAGAGCAAAAATCAAGGGAAGGGTGAAAAAACAGAGAAAATGTATTTAATTATCATTTTTGGTTGATTAAAAAATGGACTGAAGAAAATAGTGATTTATGTTATAATGAAAAGATGTAACCTTCAAAACTATTTTCCTGTGTAGGCTAAAACATTTGGTCAGTGTTGTTTTTTTAAAAAAAATTTCTTGCCTTCTCTCTCTTTATTTCCTTCTTGTTTTATCTTACCATTAAAATAGAGGAAAATCTACTTCTTTTCCTTCGTATTTTCTCCTTCAATTTTCTCTTTTTCATTGTTTTCAAAAGATCTTGGAAATTGGAAAATCTCAAATCAGTTTTTTTATTATTATTGATAAGGTATTAACAACTACTGATAAGCAATTTACAATTTATTTTATGCTAAATATCCGATTTGGGTTTTTGCATTTTTCAAGACCTTTTTTTTGTCATTTTTCCATAATTTTTCATTTTTTAATTTTTTTTTATAAATGAATTATTATAACATCCTAAAACCTAATAATTATTTAGAAGATTTAATTATCTTTTAAAAATAATATTTTATGTCAGATAAATTATCTAAGTACAAAGAGTTTATTAGGATTTAGGATGTGATAAAGAAAATAAAGTGTTATGAATATTACAATATCATAAAGTGTAGATGTCCATAACATTTACCTTTTGGAATTCTACACTTAAAGCTATATTGGATGTTCATAACCACATAGACTTTTAGGATTCCATTTCATGATTAAAGACTATAACCTCCAATGCCTTTATGTTGTATTATAATGTAGATTAATTCTTATGTTTATGACATTGTAACTTTTAGAAGAGTTTGGTATCTATAAATAGAGTTGCAACACAAATGATTGAAGGTACATGGAATATACAAATGAATGAGAATCTCCCTTTCTTTCTCTCCAATTCTCTCTTGCCTATCTTGCTTACTCATCTCTCTCATACTCTAGATATGCATCAAAAATGCAAATTGAAATATATGATTAATAAGCAATGAAATTTATATTACGATGTAACAATATATGTTAGTTCATAAAGAACTATATATTACTAAATTGATATAGTTTCTGAAGAATTAGAGAATTAATTTAGTTCTTGAAGAACTAATATAGATTTTTATAGGTGGAAAAAGAATTGATGTTGAAAATTATGACCCATAAATTTACAATAGAGCTTTGGTTCACTCAAAATTCTAAAGATGATATCCCAAGTGGAATGAAATCCAAAATTGTGTGAGAGATAGAAAGTACAAAGACTTTTAAGTGAAATACATTGAATAAGAAAATGCATGTTTATATGACTCACACTTGAGGGGGAGATCATTAGAATACAAATGTGAATTAATTTTGGTTGAAATTATACTCATATGCTTCATATATGCCTTTAATCTCCCAAAAATGGATGTCATACCAAGATTTTAAATTAATATGCTATGAAAATTGAAAAGTTATTATTATAAATCAGAAGGTTACTGATTTAGACAAATTTATTGTTGACATGACTTGTTTGATCATTCGATTCATATATGAGATGCAATATATTTTTAAAGATTATGTGTTGACATCTATTGAAGAACCAGAAGATTCTTCATAAATAGCCAACATATTATATAATTCAAAAGTTATTATGTGCTACTTGTTCTTAAAAGAATATGGATCATGAGAAGATCAGTAGTTATGATTTGAAATGGATCTCTACACTTTTAGAAATATATTGCACTCATATGGGCCCATTCAAATAGTATGTAAACTATACAAGTATTTAGTAAATTTGATAGATACGTCTATAAGATAATTACATGTGTGATTATCATTAGTTTGCAACCTGAAGTTTGCAAAATTATTTGAATAAATCATCATGTTGAGTGTACAATTTCTAGATTATTCGATCTATAAATTATTTGTTAAAGCCTCCATAAATAGCTAGATCAATACTTATGAGAACAAAATTTTCACTTTAGTATTGGCATATTAGATTTGATAAATTGCAACACTTATACACATTAAGCCAACAAAATTATCCCAATGAAATTGGCTTTTGGTTAGGAGCCTAATATTTTTCATCTTAAAGGTTTGAATGTGCAATGTTTATTTTTATTAATCCACCATAATGTATATAGATGGAAAGTTGAGATAAATGTTGGGCAAAATTCTCCTCCTTATTTGTCTCTAAACGAAACAAAATTTTGTTTCTAAAGGGAACAAATAGGTTTATGAGACTTGTACTGCATTATTGGTTAATTGTCATTTGACAAAGTTTTTCCACTTCAAGGGGAAAAATTAAGTAGATGGAAAAGAAAACACATTGAATGCATTATTAATACAAATGTAGATCCTCAAAAATAATATTATCAATCAGAAGTTTAATGAATATTGCATTCATGATATATTGCAAAATATCTGCCAGATTCAATTACTGACCTAAATGAGAATTACTAATTCTCATATTCCAGCTAAAAATGCTCCAATTAATATAAATAAGAATAAGACATGCTTGAAGCATGTGAAATCAATAGGTTCCAAATATAACACTTTGGATAACGATAAGCATATTATTAAGATGATCATATTGAGGAAGTTGTCACTTTAGAAGAGGCCAAGACATAACTAATTGCAAAAACTTCAAGAGAGGTTCAGGTATCTGAAAAGTAATATTGAGATTTTGATAAGTTATGTCGCAATGAAAAAAAAATGGAATCGAAAAAGATAAAATTGTCGACAATAGTTTTGATAATAATATCACGTAATCAAATGAGGATCTTCTACATAAATCTGTCGGGTAAAGTAGACAAAAAAGTGATTGACCAAGATTAGAAGTAAAAGGAAGAGACACAATGAAAATACGATTATGTTATTTCAATGTCAGAATTATGGACCTGCAGTCAAACATATGAAATACAAAGTTATTATATGATATATGAATATTTATGTGAAAACAAAGGTTTTCACAATGGTATGATGATTATGATGGTATATAAGGTATATTATTTGTTGTGGATGAAACATAATTAATAGTTTGACGGAATATATGTAAAAATATGTATATATTGAATATTATTAAAGTTTATGCATATGACTCACTAGACAGTAAAATGTGCATCAGAATGCTTGAAGGATATATAATGCCGAAGCATATCTGATAATATCATTCAATATATAAAATGTTATGTGGATTAAAGATTTTGAGTATATATATATATATAATTGATTGAAAAATGTATAGAATAAATCAACATATCCAGTATATATGGTAAATGGATACATTTATTCAACAAATCTAGAAGATATGATCGAGAAATACATTTTAATATATAATTTGATGACAATGCATCTGTGTAGTTCAAATGGAAAAAAGATCAACCATTTGGAAAATCATGGATGACAATTGAATTTTTAATGAGTGATATTGTCATCAGGGAAGTAAAAGTAATGTTATCAAGGGGAGTAAAAATCATGTTGTACTCTTTTTCTTAACCAAGGTTTTGTCCCATAAGGTTTTCCTTATAAGGTTTTTAACGAAGTAACTTCAATATATATTGTGTACTCCTTTTTCCTTCACTATGTTTTTGTCCCACTGAATTTTTCATAGTAAGGTTTTAATGAGACACAATATTTGTTTATGCACATCCAAGGGGGAATGTTATGAATATTACAATATCATAAAGTATGGATGTCCATAACCTTTGCCTTTTAAAATTCTACACTTAAAAGCTATATTGTATGTTCATAACCACATAAACTCTTAGGATTCCATTTTATGATTAAAGACTATAACCTCTAATGCCTTATGTTGTATCATAATGCAGATTAATTCTTATGTTTATGACATTGTAACTCTTAAAAGGTTTTGGTACCTTATAAATGAAGTTGTAACACAAATAATTGAAAGTACATGGAATATACAAGTGAATAAGAATCTCCCCTTCTTTCTCTCCAATTCTCTTTTATCTATCTTGTTTACTGATCTCTCTTATATCAAATCCTCTATTTTTATAACAATTTTAAAAAAAGGAAGCAAAGCCATCACTATTGCATAACAGCTTCATAGGGGAGAGAGATAAAAGACACCTCCTGTGCCCGACCCACACCTCCTCTCTCATGACAAATTGCTTCCCCTTCATGCTTCCTCTGCCGCCGCTATCACTTCTCTCATCTGTGCTGTAATTTTTTTCTTTTTTGTTAAACAGAGTCGCTTACTCACTTCTATTCTTCTTTCTTCAGTTCATATTCCATCGTCATTCTCTTTCTTTCATCCCTCTCTTCCTCCATGACTTCATCCATGATTACCTCCCCAACGACTATGATGCAGCTGTCCTTGTCTCCACTGCCTCTTCCTCCACAACTAGCCCTCCAACAGCTATGACGCCTCCGTCCTTGTATCCTCCATCGATGACGCCTTCGTCCTGCACCTCTTCCTCCATGACTGCCTCCTCCCCATCGGTTGTGACTGAGAGACACTAACATCACCCTCTCCCTCCGTCCTTTTATCCTCCATCGATGACGCCTTCGTCCTGCACCTCTTCCTCCATGACTACCTCCTCCCCATCGGTTGTGACTGAGAGACACTAACATCACCCTCTCCCTCCTTCCATTTTTTTTTTCAAAAAAGTTATCCCGTTAACTTGTTCAAACCCCTGGGGTTAGAACTGAGTTGAACCAAGTTATATTGGATTAACTTCCATCCTGTTTAGGTATCAAACTAGAACCGATAAGTGGTTGGTTCACCAGTTTCCATTTAGTCGGTTTCCATTTTTTTAACATGAAACTAATTAGATGAAATTTTAAAGTTAGAGTTTGGGATAAAGATTGAAAGATAGATGGGGATTAATTGTTAATTCTTCCTAAGCTAGATTTGTTATTTGACTATTATTAGAATTTAAAATTAATATTTGATTTAAGCAGATTATAATTTCTTTTGTATAAAGTGTTTCCACTTATTAGATTTGACTTGAAGAATTTATTAGTGTTATTGAAGATATCATGGAAGTTTTAATTTAGCTTTAAATATTGAAATAATTGAGGATCTATAATTTAACAAATTCTATATTTAAAACACTAAACTTTAAATCGAAGATTTTGCGCAATTGAAGTTAACCTGTACATTAATTAAGTTGTTGGGTTGAGAGGAATAATTGAATTTAGGTTAAATAAAGTAATTGAGAGTTTATTAAGGAGTATGAATTTTTAATAATTATTTTAAGACTTTAAACATATATAATCAAGTTAATTATTTAATTTATATATTAAATTTACATCTACATTATCGTGATGATTAATTTGAGTATGGTTCGTGCTTTTGTGGTTTGAACATACAAGTATCTTAGAGTTGAGGTAACTGTAATTAATTTATTTTATATGCTTGCATGGATTGTAATGTATTTTCAATACCTTAGCTATTTATTATGATTTTTTTTCTATGTCTATGTATTTGATTTTAGTGAAATGAAAAGTATTTTTGAAATAATATGTTTTGTTTAAAGATATGTATACTAAACTATTTTAGAACATATGTCTATTTTAGAGGAACTGTGATTTGATGTATTAGTGGGGATTGACATGTTAAGTTGTATTAAAGCAATTGGTGGACTTGTGATGACAAAGCTTGTGTTATATACACAGTTGTTACTATTATTGATTATAGTGGTTTGCTTTAATGTGACTCAAATCTAGGTGGGAAGTCAGCCTAGATCCAGGTGGGAGGCTATAAACTCTTCGATTCTAAACCCAAGAAGGAGAACGAAAGGAGACCGATTTGATTAATGTGGCTGCTAGGTTTTGCCTATGTTGTTTAGCGCATTAAGCCGGATCCACTCATGGAGTGATATGGAAGAATAAAATGGAGGGATCACCTATGTATTATAATTGTATTGAATGGAAAACCTTGATTTTGTTTGAACATTACATATTTGCGCAACTTCACTGATTTATAATCTTGTATTGTATATTATATAAATTAATTGTTGGTTATTGAGATTATATGTCTAACCCTATGTATGTTTATTATTTTTAGGAGAGGAAGTTAGTGGTTTGAATGAAGGGAAGAAACTAGTAGTTTGATAGTAGATATTACATAGGTTTAGTAGTTTCGATTATTTTGTTGAGAGATGTATATTTCCAAACTTATAGAGTTTGTATACTTGGATTTTAATTTTTCTGTGGAATTAGATCCATCCTCAATAAATTGTCTTTTCATATGTCTAAGACATTAATTATTTATTTGATGAAAATATATGAACATATATAAAATGGGAAGTTAATAATTGTTTTTATCCTTGGTGACTTTTGTTGACGACTTATGGGCAAGTTTTATGCCTTTGGTTAGATTGATATTGTAAATGGTTTATTGGCTGGGTGTTTCACTCACAGTTCTTGTGTCCTGAATCTCGAGGAATTATTATTCATTTGTGTGAAATTTTGAGGTTTGATATAACATAAGGGTTTACAATTACTATATCCAATTTTAATATAAAAACTAGGAGAATAAAAAAGTTAAATATATTAATTAAATATATTTATTTATGTGTATCATATTATATATATCAATTTATAATTTATATAAATTTTTTTTAAAAATAGTGAAAGTGACTATTATATCAAGTTAGTATTAACTTTTGACAAAGGAGAGCAAATTGTTTGGGGGCAAAAGATAAAGGAGGGCAAAATTTCTTTTTCTTTTTCTTTCTTTTTTTCTTTTGCCAACAGGCAAAATTTCTTTTTTGCTCTTCCCAACAGGAGAGCAAAAATTCATTATGAAGCGAAGCTTCACAAACTAAATGACTTATCCCAGATTTGCCCCGGAAGTAAGGCTAGGAAAGAACCCCGCGGCCGCATGAATTGCAACTGCAGACTCCCGAGCCAACAAAATGAGTGTACTCCAGTTGATCTTAGCATTCACCGCCGGTCTCTTGCTTGCTTCGTCGCTGGCTTTCGAATCCGATGAACTTCTCATCGACGACGAAGAATTTGGCCTGGAGGGAGGACTCGCTCGGACTCAATCGCCGCCTTCCTCCGCTGCCAGCACCTCCCGGAAGAGATTTTCCGAATCTGGATCAGACTCTAAGATCCAGTTCAATCTCGAACACGCTTTTGGAGACTCCCAGTTTTCTGGCGCCGGCAATTTTTCTTCTCGCCTTAAGATATGGAATCACGGCGGCCAGGTTGGTTGTTAATGGTCGTTGTTGACTAAGGCTATGTGCTGTTTTTTTTTTAAAAAAAAAAAATTTTACTAGTAATTTGAGAAATTCTAAGAAGCAACTTCATTAGCATGTACCTACGACACAGACAACATGACTGTTGATGCTTGAGGTGCTTGAAGAGAGGGAAGAAACTTAGAGTCTTAGACCTTCGCCGGAACGTAATCTAGAGCGTACTAAGTCTCCCCCTTTTGTCATTTTGAGCTAAGAGGAGAGTGAGAAATCTCAAACCGCAATATGTTATTCTGAGCGAAGCAGATATAAATTATCAGGCAAGTTGTTAGCACAGATTGCAAACTAACCCGAAAAGGAAATGACAAAAATAATGAAGAGGATATCAAAACATGATAACAGAAGATAAGATCCTATGAACTCGGGTGAAAATGCCTAAAATAAAATACAATGAAAACAGAAAAATAAATTATAGATTCAATCTCCAACACTGCCCTCAAGCTGGTGAGCAAGGCTAGCAACTTGAGATTGAGAGGTCACATTGGACCAAATCAGCTATGCCTGCTTCAATCTTTTCTTTTATGAAGTTCCTATCAATCATCATGATGAACAGGATTATTCACATTCTCAATTCTTGCCTTATTACACCGTTTCTTCATTGGCACAAAGGCTTCAATCTTCAATTCCTTTAATGGCCTAAGTATCCACTTTCCTCCACAATGCCTGATAAGGCTCTGTACTCAGCTTCTTCTACTCAATACCAGTTTCTTGTTACCGCTTCAAGTGACCCAGTTCCTCCAAACATTATCCCAACAGCCAATGGTGGATCTCCTATCAACAGTTGATCCTGCCCAATCAGCATTTGTAAACATTTCTATACTTCAAGAACTTCCTTTTCAAAGAATAGGCCGCCTTTCCAGGTGTTGTTTTCACGTATCTCAAGATTCTGTATATGGTTCCCATATGCTATTTTTGGGGCTTACTCTTGTACTAACTAACCTAACTCATGAACTACAAGTTGCTTCTTATTCAATATTAATGCAAAACAGTACACATAGTAAGACTGAATTCCTCAAGCATGTGCGCCCTAGATTCAGTAATCTAGGATTATTCAAATTTGAAACAATAAAATCCCCTATCCTAACTGAACATCGCATAATTAATAGATTCTGTAATCTAGGAATATGCTGCCTCTAGTCTTAAATATAGGAGTTGAAATGGGGGATTACTTTGGTCCGGCAATCCACTTTGTCTTTCAAATTTATGATTCTTTCCCAAATTATTCGTATTGATTGCACATATTAAGGGTATTTCCATTAAGAGATAGTGCCGATACACATGATTAAATATTGCATTTCAGAGAAACCAGTGCATATATGTTACAAATAACTAATTTTCTTAATATTTTCAAATTAGTTATTTAGCTCATATATCAAAGATTGGGGGAAGTATGATATAATATAGATAATGAACAAATGGTGAATCCCTCATGGTTATGTGACCACTAAAGGGGTGATCTTCGACATAGAGTTACTTTGGGAATTGTCAATTTGTGTGGATCATTTTGGACCTATAAGGGCAATTGGTTTATAAGGTCTATAACCATTGTCATGTCCGCTTGTTTTGCTCAACACTCTCAATCAGTGCCCTTTGGATGCATGGCTGTTCTATTTGTGCTTTTGGTCTGAAATGCAATCTTGATCTGTCAGACACTCACAAAGCTGCGGTTTTCAAGAAATTCTTTCAATAAAATTGAGCAGAAGAATTTTGAAGTGAGCATTTATTTTCCTTCCATCTATTTATCTATTTATTGATGTCATATAAATTCAATATAAAGTTTTGACACTTATGACAGAAGCTGTTGCAAGAAGATGATTTCTATAGGATAAGACTGCCGTCCAATGTTTTGAGCCCCCCTGGTAGGGACTATATTATATCCTCAGTGAAGGCTGTAAGTATGAATTAGGTTCTTGTGAATTTGAAATTTCTAAATGATTTGCCTGCCTGGATTGCTTTTTAGTTGGGTGTCATGTTTTCCACTGCTAACCTTTCATTTCATGGTTTTATGACTGATTTGTTCTTTGAATTTAAGCATGGTTATTCCATCTGTTTGACAGCTTTTGCATTGTATTTCATTCATTAGATAATGATTCTAGGTAACACCATTGTGTGAAGCGTCTGCTACCATTATCATATGATATTAATGTATATTTTTGATATTAATATCTAGTCTTTTTTTGTTCACATGCTTGTTCTAATTCCATTGCTACTACATTTTTCACTCTTCTGGTTTTTACTTCATTTACTTGGTGTTGCATGGGTCATTGTAGGTGTTTTACTTGATTGAAGTAATTATTCTCTCTTTTTTAATCCAGCGATGCCTTACAGGGGAAGGTTTGGAGGAGAATTTTGTAATACACATGGTAATTTTCATCGTTGTTGTAAAGTAAATTATTTATAGTGCACTAATGTTTTAATTCATGAAAAGATATTTTCTCGCACTTCTTATCCAGATTTTGGCGCATGATGAAATTGTCATTGGCATCAATATTCTCTCTAACTTTATCTGTCTTTATTTAATTAGTTATTGATTATTTGTGATTATATGTTTTATCCCTGATATCTACGGGGTTTATTTTCTCATTTATGTTGATTTATGATCTCCTGATTTTTCTCTCTCATTTTCGGCATTGAGTTGCTAGCCTGTTGCTCCCACTCCTTTTAGAAGACTTGTACGCTTCTTTGAATGATCGGAAAGAATTATTATTCAGTGTTCTTTTCTCAGTCATCTACATTTTTACTAATTATGGAAGATGTCCAAATATGCACAAGTTCGTAATGAAATGGTTTCTTAATAATGAAGTGAGTGATCCTGCAACGTTCAACATTTCTGTTTCTACCATTTCTTTGTTATTATTGGTCGCGTAATCTTTCAAGCTAAGATTGTAAGTAATGGGTAGATATATTGTGCCGGATATGTATCTCAGTTCTATTTTTGCCTTATCTGTATTATGTATAGCATGTGTAAAATAAATTGAGGTATCTTACAGTTTTGTCTTTGCATTTTTCCATTTATCACTTTATTCTTCTAAGATCTCGCTCTGTTAATTTTTCTATTACAGGAAGGCCTTAGCATTGTGGCTGTCAATTATGGTGCCCCTGGGGCATGCCCTTATCCCCGACAGTTGAAGCTGGTGAGTTAGACGTGCTTTTCCCTAGTTGACTTCTCTAAAGAATATACTTGACAGAAGTCCAGGATATTGCCTTCACCCTCGACCTGTCACTCATACATAATGACATAAATACAAAAAATATATAATATAATGTTGGTTAATTATTTGTTTTTCCCTAGATAAAATTATTGTTTATGGAAAGTTTTGGTTTGGTCCCTTAAATTAGGGAAATATCATTTAAGTCTCTAGGGACTTTAATGAAATTAAAAATTAAATTACATTTACTAAAATGCCCTTCCCCCTGACCGATCCTGATACCTCTATCACAGCTATAGGCAGTCATCGGAGCTCTACCACAGCTGGTGGCAATCAGAGCTCCATCACTGAAGGATTGACGACAGATCTACAGCTGACCAGTGGCTATTTTAGGATTCACAATTATGTCATATCATATTTACAACTACCTTGTTGAAATTCGTAATTGAAATTCACAATTATATCATATCATATCAATTGAACAGCTCTATTTACATGTGCAATTACCTTATTAAAACTCAGCTTTATTATAACAAATTCACTGCTACCCTTCTAAAATTTACTAGTCATTTCCATCTATTTGAAGACTATGTAAGTTCCTTTTAAAATTAACGGTGATTGTTGGTCTAATGGTTGTACTGTCTTCTTACAAACCTTATGTTGAAGGCCGGATCCCAAGTTTGTTACTTTTGACATGCAGCCGGTTGGAGCTCCAGCATCATTCCTGCCACCGGCCATGGAGCTCCAGCTGTCATCAATGGTGACTTTGATGGTGGTGGATCCAGCATTGATGGCTGTGGTGGAAGGAGGATTGTTGAGGGGGGAAATAAGGAAGGGCAATTTAGTAAATATACTTTAATTTAATGTCATTAAAATCTTTTAGGACCTAAACGAAATTTCTCTAATTTAAATGAAATTACAACTCTTATTAGAATTGTAATTAAATCCAAAACTGGAAGAGTGGCAGGTGACTGCTTAGGCATGTCATTTCAATTTACCATTCTACGTGTTTAATATCCCACCATCTCTCCCAGTTTTTGAAGAGTAACTGGGCTGGGCTACCTTAAATTGCATTATTTCAAGTGCAAACTTCTAGCATTTTATCGAGTGCCTGATTTTCTGTTGAAAAAGCTAATAGCATGCATTTCTTTCATGTTGGTTTAGCCTACAAGGTGGTCTTTCAGGTCACACACAGTATTGAGGAACAGTGAACAGGCACCAAGGTATATGTTATTGTATTGATAGTTTCGAAATTATTAGTCTGTTAAGCATAATAGATTCTGCCCTTCATATCCAACCCAATGCTCTCTTTTTCAAGGTATAGAACGGCAACTAAAGCTTTGAACCTTTAGTAGGTCTACCTAAACAATTCTAGCGAACCTTCCTCACATCTGCAGTGAGGTGGGCATACCTCCCTTTATGTTTCCAATATTACCACAACACTCTTTCATCATAATATTCCAGTGGTAAATATGAGACTCTAATCCATACCAAAACATTGTTGATAGCTGACTTGAATTAAACTCCAGCATCCTTTCACACGAGATAATGATAAAAAAGAATTAACCACGGACTGCCTTCTAGCTCATTTCAATAGTTGTCCAAGTAATTTTTGTTACAATAATAATTCCTAATATCCAGGATTGAGATAATTCCATCACCAGCATTTATGGAAATATTGATTCCAATGTTCTAAATCTGGTCTTCCTTCAAAGTAACTTGACAATCGAGCTTATTCTCAATGGCATATGGAGCCTTTGTTCCTCTCTTATTCTCAATGGCATATGGAGCCTCTCTCTCTCTCTCTGTGACAAGATGAATTTTAGAATGTGTATACCTCCTTTCACGTGTCCCATAGTTTCAATCTCTACTTTTTTTCTCCGTTTGCAACATCTTCTGTCTTCTCCTATGTCGTTCCTTTCAGTGATTGGCCATAGGATTGATGTTGTACCTCCTTCCTCGAATTCCACCTCACCCTTTCCACTTAAAACATCCTCCTCAAGTTGCATCCTGTCATTATTTATTTTCTTCATGCTCCTCAAGAGGATGTCTGCCTCGTTCTTCTATCCATTTCCCTTTTGCAGTGTCAGAAATTCTGTCGCCAGGAGCATCTCCATCATCAAGTCCTAGCAAAGCTTTTTATTATCATTTTGGGATCGAATTCAAGATTGTATAAATGTTTGTATATTTATGTCCAGAACAAAAGAGGACTCAAGAAAAAACAAATAGAGATTGGATCAAGTGGAAAGGCTTGCCTCTCATATCATGGCAAATCAAGAATCGAATTCCTATTAGAAAATGTGCTCACATTTAATGTTTAATAGTACCTCAAATAAGATTGTCTTCAAGAGGAAGATATATATGTTTAGCAAACAAAAAAAAATAGAGAGGACTCAAGAAAAAGATACATGAGCTTTGCAGGCTGGCTAGCTGCTCTCCGCTGCCAAGGGGAAAACCGAGTACTAATGGACAAATAAAGGGAAAGTATCCTCAATTGCAGTTTAGCTTGTTGACTTGTTACTTGATTTCGTCTTTAGTCAGCCGAGGGATTAACTGAAAGCCCAGCTCTACTGTTCATATTGTTAATTAGTATTGCAGCTGTTACGCCATTTTGGAGACAAATTTTATGATTAGTTTGTCAACAATTGCTCTTTGTTTCCTCAGGGCTCCTGCATTTTCTGAAGACGTAGTTGGAGGTGAGGATGGAGAGGGTGAAGTTGTGAAGCCACCAGAAAGGTCATTCTGGGCTAAATATGTGAGTAACTTAGTTACCCGAACCCCTTTATAAAACAAAATTACCTAACTTGCATATATTAATAAAAAGGCTTTAACTAATTTATGCCTTAATTTTTTTTCGTCTTTCCACTCTTGCCATCGACTGATACTCATTCTTTTTTAACTCTACTTCAAGGTGGACCAAGTCTTTTTTATTCATTGATTGGAGGTATTTTTGGAAAAAAAATATTAATTACTTTTAGAATTTTATAAATTGTCTTATATATAAGAATATCACACCCTTCAAAATTGTTTTATAATTAGAAAAAGAGGGAGTATAAGCTAGCTGACATTGAAGGCAAAGCCTTCCCCCCTTTTCGATCTGCCTTTTCATTTATCTAAATCAAAATTTTAACTCGAAATTTGTCTGTGTTCTAGTGGATGTACTTGATCCCACTAGGACTCATTGTTATGAATGCCATTACCCAAGCAATGAATATGCCAGAGGAACAGGCTGCAGGCCAAGCTGGTGCTGAAACCCAGCGTGGAACAAATTCTGCCGTGCGCAGAAGATGACTGAGTTAGCTTAACCCAGGATGATGATATCTGACGTTATGATGGAAATAGAACTTTTTTAAGTGGCTGTTTAACATGTTTCCGGTATTGCTCAATTATCAAGTTCATATTGAGATTTTGATGCAACTATATGGTTTGCGTAGCTACTGATTCCTATAGACGAGAAAGTAAAATCGAGTTGCATTATATTTTATTGAAAGTATCTTAACAATGTTGTATTTGAATCGCATTTTACTGTATTGAATGTATCTTAAGAATGCTCTATTGGTTGTATTTTAATTTAACTTCGTATTAAGATTTAGTTTAATTCTTTAAATTTATTAAGTGGGTTTACCTAATTTTTTTTTCTTTTTCTACCTAAATTTTTTTTTTCGTTTTTTAGTATTTTTTATTAAAACATTTGGAACTCGTTTACTATTTACATAACTAATGTTTTGTTACCTTATAAAAAAGAAATATTATCATAAAATTAATTTAATTTTATGAGATAGGAAAGAAAAAGGTATAACTCAAACGACCCCACTTAGCAAGTATCTAAAAAAAAATACTTACATATTTCTGAAGTGTCATATCATCCATATTGTGTTATCTATTGTGATGTCATACTTTATAAATTTCTCCTAATTATTTCTTGTTTTTTATAACCCATTCTAATAAGTATTTGTGAGATCTGAACTAGATAACATTTGTAACATTTTTATTGGGTTGGATGATGTGACATTCCAGAATTCTTTGGGTTCTGTTTATTTCAGAAGCATCTTTCTCCTTTTCTTCACGGAAGTAGATCTCTACCTTTAAATAAAAAAATGGATAGTCCAGATTTTATATTTTATAAAATTATTATTATAAGTATAAATAAATTTAATATGTCAAAATATAATCTAAATAAATTATAAATGCAGTATATACAAGATAACAAAATTTTAACTTGTAAATTATTATGATAATATTTTTTTTAAAATACTAAATCT